>DWGR01005514.1:0-10320 GCA_018247715.1 Heliconius burneyi
GACACCCCCAAGACAGGATCGGTGCGAAAATACATATCTATTAGGAACAAATAATACTCTTCTTATTTAATAATTAAATAATTATTGTACATACTTATGTTAGTTAATTTTATCTCAAATAAAAAAATACATAGGTAGGTACTTTTTGGGATTTATACCTTGCATTAGATCTGTCTCAAATATAATCATATGATTATAATCCTTATATAACGATTGATTTTTTATTAAAAAAATATTCATTAATTTCTAAATAGTTTAGCTTTTCTAGTCTATTCTGTCTCACATTGTCACAGACCGAGACTGCTCATATTACAAGTAGGTAAAGTGACACGGGGCGCGAAGCGTGACCGTACCGACACGCTCTCTGTTTAATAAACCTGTTTAATTATATCTATATGTGATTTTATTTGAGATAATCCAAAAATTTTGGTTTTGTATTTAAGAAATTATATCTTTTTTCTGTATTAGCTTCGCAGTAAGCACCCTACAGCGGGTTAGGCACAGCCTAATGAGTGAACCTAATATTAAGGATATCTTTATAAAAACTATAGAAGTAATTGGTTCCTACGAACAAACATGTTTTTAGAATCCAGTGTTAAGACACTCTGTTCCCAACTTTTTAGGTATATTACAATGCCATTACAAAAATATACCTGAAGCTTTCTTACCGTAATAAATAAAAACAAAATAGTTAACAGCGTCCCAATATACCATTTTTTTCTTTAAATAAGCTCTTAGGGGAAAATTTACCTCATGTTTTACCGTCACGTACACCATAACACCTATAAATGTGGAAAAAACTAATCACGCTTTTGCTGATCATTAAAGTTTCAATAACATGTAAAGAAAAAATAAATTGAATTAAAAAATAAATTGTTTTACTTGCAATCACTAAATGAAAATACATTTTTATTTATATAAAAAAACCAAATATTTTTAAAAAATCTAGATTTATTACCGTTATAATAATTAGTGTTGCATACCAACTTCTCATATTACAAGATGGTAAAATGATATTGTTCATGAGGCGTGACGGTAGAAACACATTCTATGTTTGAGTGTAAGCTTTAACTTCGTTATAGAAGATAACCTATAGGTAAACAATAATAACATTCTATTTATGATTTATATAAGTATAAGTACATATTTTTTTATTGTGAAGTATTCGCAGCACAGCGTTTGCTTATGCGCTCGGTTGCGGGTTCGATTCTCTCTCGGAGAATGATTTTTCATTTTTTCGCTCTACACGTAATGTCTTGGTTCTGTAATTTGGTTGGAAACTCTCTCTCTGTCTATCCTGTTAGCCGGAATTAGGATATGCTGGATAAAGCGTGTAGCAATAAAAGTGTTTTTAATCTTACATCTATCGATATCTTTTTTGTTTACTATAGATTTTTTTGCTCTAATGTGAAAATTAATCAGGAATATAAAAACTTTTCAATATATAAGTCAAATTAGGCAGTCAAACCCCGATAAAAATTAATTCCATTTTCTTTTATATACAGACACAAGGGACTGAAATCCACAGCTTGAAAAGATATTCTTTTAAACTTATTACCGTTGAGCATATTAACTTTTACCGGACTATGCGTAACTTTTTTCTTGAGAACAGTAGGTAGAGTGAAGTGCGTGTGGGGAAAGTGTTGTTACGTCGAAAGCATCGAAGAATATTTTTGCAGTTCGTTTTTAACTGGATTCCTATCTAGATAGATATATGATATGTTTGAATGCTCTTCCTATGCTATAATAGATACTATAGTGAATGTTAAAAAAATTACACCATTTTTTCAACGATAAAATAATATTTTAACAAAAAATACAAAACAATTATTATTTATCAACAAAAAAGTTTCGCGTTTTCCCCCAAATAAGGAAAAAAAGATCAACTTGAGTAAGTAAAGAAAACAAACATTATTTATATTTCCTATCCTGTAAAACTCTGTAGGAAGCCGTAGAAAAAAATGCCTTAACTTTTTAACTTAAGCAAAGCCACTAATTTGTGAGGCTTCGTAACCCTTCAGGGAACAATGAAAAATGTACACCGACAGAGAAACCCCGCGGGCCGTGTTGTGGTGGACATTAAGAGCTTAAAATATGTTTTCCTTGGGGTTCTTTTGTTATAACACAGACAGATTGAAATAATTATATATTATGTTTGTTCGTGTCTGTAAATACTGCACTGTACACACTTGCAGGTTCGACTTAAAATAAAATTTAAATTGTTAATTATCATTTCTTCGTTCTAGTAAGAAGACAAAACGCGGTATAGAGTTACGCCACTGGATACGCAATGTCTGAAAGATAAGGAAAAAATATTTTCCTTGTGCCTATCCAGATATAAGGGAAAAAGCAAAAAGCTCTTTTTTTAAAACCTATACAGATATAGATGTGATTATATTGCACTGACTTCAGCTTCACGCTTTATCCCGCACACGGCGGGGTAGGCAGAGGGAATATGGTGTTAAGACACTCCGTTCCCCACTTCTTTCTGACGATTTCTGGAGGCATTGCGTGTTGTGTGGCAGAACTCAACACCGCGCTTTGCCTCAACACCAGAGCGTAGAAATAGAAATAAACATAAATATTTATACACTGACTTACATAGATATATTTATAAAGTGGCTATACGTACCTACATATTTACGTTTCTGTAGAAATATAAAGGAATTTGGAATTTTATGCCATCAAAAGAAGATACGGGTACCCCGCATGATTATCGAGCTTCATTGATATCGTATTTTTGAGATTCTGTGAAGTTTTTTATAGTTTCTTACCGAACCTGATTCTATGCAGTTTATATAGCATCATTAAAAAAGGTTCTTATATGTATTAATTATGTATAACTATATTTAACGTATATTTCATCGCTTTGATTGTGAGGAGAATCAACCCACATATTACAAGTTTCGAGATAGTAAAGTAGAATACTTAAGTGGTTATAATATAGGTAAAGAGAAAAAATGAGGTAAGTCGTGGCACAGGGGCACGTGCGTGTGACTTTAAACGATAGGTCGTGGGTTCATTCCCACTGGCAAAAATGAAATATTTAATGTTTTCAGTTCCTCGCTATAGTTGAGTTCTGCAAGTCTTCTTGCAATGCCTCCAGAATTGGCGAGAAGTGGAAAACGAAAATATT
Source organism: Heliconius burneyi (assembly GCA_018247715.1). NCBI lineage: Eukaryota > Metazoa > Arthropoda > Insecta > Lepidoptera > Nymphalidae > Heliconius > Heliconius burneyi. The sequence goes on from DWGR01005514.1 coordinate 3,137, forward strand.
TAATCATTAAAATATTCTAGATCCTCTTCATGGAGGGAGTTTCTTAACACAAGGTTCCCTCTGCCTACAGTGTCACGTGCGGGATACATCATAAAGCTTTAATAACGAAGTGACGATACTGGCCCGATTTTAATATACCCTCTTACGAAGTAAAGTTAGATGCTAAAATACAGTTTCTTTAAACTACAATTGCGCAAACGATTCAAAGAAAAATCTTACACATATTCAATACCTTTTACAAAAACTGTCAACCGTGTAACTTCACAATATAAATCCTCAAGTTCCAAATTGCCTATAGTACAAAGAGACATACAAACCAACAATAAGACACTTCTCTACATCTCCGCCCGACCGTAGCCTCTTGACTAAGTAAAAGTGATAGTCAAGAACTCTTAAATGCTTCTTGCGTACAAATAAAGTGCTAGTTTCGTCTAAAATTGACAAAGACGGAGGTAGAAATATAGATTATAATGAAACCAAATACGCAATTGTATTTTAGAACGAAATATTTAGTAAACGCGACCGATTTGAGTACAAAATGCTTAGTTGACCATTAAAATTGGTAATAGCTTAGGTAAGTCTTGCGCCGGCGCCAAATTTTACATCAACATCTTTAGTTGAGGTTCGACGTGGCGCAGGGGCACAAGTCTGTGACTAAGCGCGACTGGTTATGGATTCGATCCCCATTCGAGGAAATTAACAGATTATTATTTTCATTTTTTCGCTCTGGTGTGCTCGAAGCTCTGGTGTAAAGTGCGCCGTTGAGTTCCGCCACTCAACACCTAATTGCTTCAGAATTAATTAGAAATTGGGGACAGGAATGTTTTAACACAAGGTTCCTGCTGCCTTCCCTCTTTAATTGATTTGAAATCTCGCAAATTCTGGAACAATTGACCTTCCTGATTGTAATCGAACCGACAACCGTTGCGTTTACAATCAGATACTGAGCCGAAGCGCCATAACGGTCTACGAGTATAATAAGAAACGTCATCTCTTCCAGCGATATGATGTTTCCTATTATTTTAGGACAGAAAGGCAAAAGTAAGATACGTACACACGAAGGTTATTTATTTGCTAGTGGCGCCATCGATCCGCATTGTTTGCAAAAGCTCCGGAACTAAGCTTTCACTTTTAAACAAAAAATATTGAGTTTAATCATCGTAAACTGGCCCTAATTTTGCCTAAATATTACTTATAATTAATTTCGACAGAATAGTTTTCTGTCAGTCAACTATCGTAGAAACAATTCAAATTTCATTAAATGTGCTAAATTTGGTTAAACGAGTATATAGGTATTTATCTGATTTTCACATTGTTTTTATAAAAAAAAACTGCAAGCGCGAAGGATGCAAACTGAAAAATTATATGATTTTTCTTAATATTTACAAAATATTTTTTTATATAGCAGAAACATTTCGCCAGTTTAAATTTTTTTTATTTTCAATATCTGACTCTGCCTCTCCTATCTCTGCCTATTTGTATATTCTGCAGATAACAGGATAGGAAGAGGAAACAAGGAAAAAAAATACCTACAGAACTTGGAAATAAATTATACAATTTAATTTTACGAGTACAACGAGTAATAAACGTCACCGAATGAGAATCGAACCCGCAATCATCGTGTGGTCATTATTTCAAATGCGCTAGTATGGCCTCAATATTACATAAGTTATATAATAGTTGTCTAACTTGATTAGTAGAACGTTGACTTCGAATATAAAAGCTTTATTTAATTATCGCGTTGTAGGTATGTATCTACCGACAGGAAATAATGACAGTTATGATTCCTATAGACTATAGAAGAGAAATGTATTTTATTTTTTGCAAATTATAAGAAAAAAAATACAGTAAATTATTTTATATTTGATTTTCTTCTGCTCGTTTTACACTTATTATATTTTTTCATAAGATTTATTATAATATATTGTTGCAATACCCAATATATTTGGCAGTAGAATATGATTAAGCGTTTGCTAATTATTTATAACAATACTCTGACAAATGAAAATATTACTTTTTTATAATCTTGACACTAGGTTCCCTCTGTCTACCGTGCTGTGTACGGGATACAGCGTGAAGCTGATTTATTTTTTTTTATATAAATCAAAATGGCGTCCTTATACATATACCTGTTACGTTTCATTTTATCCATCTCGTACTTATAAATGTGATATACATCTAACTATAGGTAGCTAAATAAAAGCGCACAAGCGAAAAAGCTCTTTAAAATTACCCCAGCTTTGTATAACACTACAATGTTATCTATAATCTTTAAGGACAAGGGAATAAAATAGTAACGTATTAAAGAAAGATATCTCATCTTTTCTCAAGCCAATTGGCTATTTTTTATTAACCAACCAATTGCCTTGAGAACAGTCGTGGCGCAGGAGCACAAAGTGTGACTGTAAAACCGACTGGTTGTGGGTTCGATCCCCACTCGAGGAGACGAAATTTTATTTAAATTTATATTTCCATTCCTTCGCTCTAGTTTCGAGTGAAAGCGCCGTGTTGAACTCTGCCACTCAACACACAATTTCTCTAGAATTCGGCAGAAAGTGGGGAACTGAGTGTCTTAACACTAGGTTCCCTCTGCCTACTCCTGCTGCGTACGGGATACAATGTGAAGCTGATTTGATTTATAGAAACGGGGAAGAACGAGTATATTTTCTTAGCTTCAGAGAGAAACCTGAGAAAGTAGTAGTAAGACACTACTTTTCCCTGTTATTCACTTCTGTTCCACACTTTCTGCCGAATTCTTGAAACACGCTGAGTAGCGAAAATCAACTATTCAAATCCATCCAGTGGCTGTGGACTGGAACCCACAACCATTCTACTTTGTTATGCGGGAAAAAGCAAGAAGCTTCATATTATGATTAAACTGGTAATAAATAACTTTTAAGAAATATCGTTTCTCAACTATTTTGAAAATAGTTATTTTTAGTGTTAGCGATTGGTTTTTATAGTTATATAAAGCCAATGCCAAGCTAGCTTGCAATACAACCAGCACACAAATAATATGGCCGAATCTTTTTAAAACATACTCAAAATATTTCGGTATTTGGAGACATAATAGATCAATACCAACAAAAAAACAAATTTCATTCTAGAACAAAGTAAAAGTAAAATGTTTATCTCGAAACGTTATCAAGTATTAAAGTAAAACGTGCAAATGTGCGTGAACATTTGCAAAAATAAACAAAAACTAAGTAAATTCTATAGGGATTATCCACAGACAGACGTTCGGCGCCGAAGCGTCGCTATTCCATTGTAAGCTTAAATAAGTTTACTTTCGATATATATATTTGTATGTATGTATTAAACGTATTAGCTCCGAATGACAGGTTTTGCGCACTTTGCACCTAATGGAGACTTACAATAAAATATATTAGTATATCTTAGAGTCGTAGCTATATAGCCTATAGCTATAACCTATGGTTGAAGATTTTTTGCTTTCTTGTTTCCAGCACACAGTAGGGAAGGCAAAAGGAACCTGAGAAAACAACAGGTTGTGGGTTCAATTCTCAATCGAGGAATTGTTACCATTTTCTCGCTCTGGAAACAAGACATGGATGCAGCTTGAATTCCGCCACTCAACACACAAAGCCTCCATAATTAAACGGAACGGAACGAAAGTCACTTAATGGGAAACTCGTACACATAGTTTCCCAGGTAGATATAAACATAAGTTCCCAGGTTCCCTCTGTCCATCTTGTCATATTCGAACATAGCATGAAGCTAAATATGTAATTAAAGTATTGGCAAAGAAAAGTAAGAAAATGCTCTACCTATTGCACACTTATAGGATAGGCTCTCACTGCCTTCTTACGTAGCTATAAAAAAACATACCTACCACGCTCTCAAAACTTGATACTTTCTTATAATTTAGTCAAAAAATTTAAAAAAAAATCTATAAAATGCGCGCGAAAATAGTTTTTTTTTCTTTTTTATTCTGCGTGACTTGAGTTGTGAAGAGGTTCGACGTAATGCAAGTAGCGTCGACCACACGTATGAAAAATTAACCAAAATCCAATTTAATGGTTTATTATTAGCAAGCGATGTGTGAAATCCGTGTGGGCCGTAATCTTTGGATGTCGATCATTTCTTTTTTTTTTTACAAACTGGTATAGATATAATAAAATGTTTGTTTACTCTGTGAAGTTTAAAAAAAATATATTTTTTATCTGTTATAGGATGTATGACGTTGGTCATAGTTTTATTGTGTTTAACTTAGGGATGGAAATAATAGTAAAATTAATCAGAGGCCGTCGTGAAGCTGTGTGCGACCGTAATCGTGTGTTCGATTTCCATTCTAGGAAATCAATTATTTATTATTTTCATTTGTTCGCTCTGGTAACAAGACAAAACAATGTTTTGAAAATTCGACAGAGTAGGAGAGAACGGAATTTTTTCCATCGAGAACTCCTGACATTTCGAGACACTTTATGCTATATAAGGATACAGCGTGATGCTAAAAAATATGTAAGAAATGTTAAAACTAGTTTTGTAAATTGTGATAAATACCTATAGGTATATCTTTTAAAAAACCATATATATTTTAGCACCCAAAAAGATATAGATATTTAGATAGGAATAAGATAGATAGTTGGATACTTAGCGTCCAAACCATCCCCCGTTTCAGCGTGAATCTAAAATTATACAAACCGGGGCCGACAGGCGTAACCCGATATACCCCACCTCCCCTAACGCGAAACGTATGCCGCTCAATACTGAATTGGATGGTGTTATGCCGAAATTTAGAATAGAATATTTAATATTAAAAGAGACGCTTAGAGAGCCTCTTCCGAGAGGCGTCACACTATATCCAGCATTTAGCAAGGTAGGCAGGGAGAATATAGACACTCTGTTTCCTCTTTCTGTCAAATTTATTAGGCATAACTTATTAATTGGCGGAACTCAACGCCGCGATAAAATATTTGATATCTAATTCCCGATATAATACCCGAATGGAAATCTGAGGCTGAAAACTTGACTCTCGCGGAATAGCGGCACAGCGTCTGTGTACGTGACGTTTGGGTGTTGTGAGTTCGATTTCCACTTGCACTCCATTTCCTCTGGTATTAAGAATCGTGGCGTTGAGTGTTCCGTCTGTCCATCCTGGTATAAGAGGGGTAGTACAGCGTGAAGCTATAAAAAGAGAAAAAATATAAATAAAAATGTAACGTAGGTACCACGAATTAGGTCCTTCTGAAGCTTAAACAATCATTTAAAGTTTAAGGGCATAGAAAATAAAGATTATTTAGAGTTTTTAGATAACTACTAGATTTTTCCTAAAAAAGATTGATTTAATGGACCACACGGCATAAAACCGTCCACGCAAGGTGCAGACAGAACAGTACAGTCACTTACGCAATTGTTTAAACAATGCTCTAATAAAATATCGTATTTCGAATACGCATCCTGGACCATTGTGATAGCGTGAGTGTTCTTTCGCTAAGGGTAATTAAATAAAATGGAAGATTTCATGGATAGATTTGAATTAGTTTCTAATGTAGAGTTTTTAGATGATCAATTTTATATATACCTACCTAGGTTCATTTAGGCAGATGTAGTAAGTATATAGGTAGTTGAGACTTTACTGCTAATATAATAACAGAATCACACTTATCAGAAATGTAGAGCAAAGGTAATCTAGTGTTTAGAACACTATTTGTTTACATTTCCCTTCACGCTGTATATTGCAGGTTAAGCAAAGTGGGCCTTGGAGGGGGGAGTCTAGTTGAGTCACTCCGTTCTCACAAAAACACTTCCGTTATCTACTTTTTGCTTAATGTTCGGTACAACCGGTCTGATGATTGGTCTGATGATGATTGAGTGGAACTTTTTAAAGGTTAAAGGATATCCTAACAAATAAGAATAGGAAATCACTCTAGCTTAAGCTCATAATTATATCTACCTAATTTAAAGTTCTGAGCTTATTCTATAATATTAGGTATAATGTAGAAAGTGGTATAGAAAAGTGGTTTTTTTGGCCATTTTTTACTGGGCATAAATTTAATGTAAAATGTACTTATTTATGTAAGTACATTATTAGTATCTAGGCTCACTACTAAAATATTTTAAAATATATACAAATTATCTTCAAAAATATAAACAAAACTAAGTAACCTACAAAAATGTTATTTCCCATTACATTCATACCCTAGCAAGGTGCAACCAGAAGTGAACAGTCACTTACGCAATACTGGTGTAATAAACTATCGTGTTACGAATGCACATCCTGGCTTGCTACGGTTATAGGGGATGAGGGCTGCTCTTTTTTTAAATTATTTGTTTTATTATTTATTGTGTTTTATTAATATTATTATTTTATTTTATTATTATTTTGATTTATTTTAAGTATTATTTTTTTTAATATTACGTATTCAAAAATTACTTTTCATGACAAATAAATTTTAAAATATAGAACACATAACATAGGTAGGTACAGTTATTTGAATACAGTAAGTACATGCTATTATAGAGTAAATTATTGAACTATTTGAACGCGTTGATTGTGGATTTGATATTGAAATTATTTTGCACCATGTAACAGGAATGTCAGTCATCTTTTAAAGAAATAAATCATTTCTAATGTTTGCGATTAATTCTCTATCTATTACCTATATAAAAGCACATCTCTTGATTTGTCAAGAATCAAGATATTTTTTACCTAACTTTACTAATTAGTAGGATTTCTCATTTTTCCTTTAAATTTGTGAAGAGTTATGTACTTAAAACGACTTGCTACCTATAAAAAAACGACTTTTTTTATGGTAAAAGGACAAGGCAAACGAGCGTTCGGGTCACCTGAGGGTAAGTGATCCCCGCCACCCACGACCCCGTGCACCACCAGAGGAGTTACAGGTGCGTTGCCGGCCTTTAAGGTGGAGGTAGACGCGCTTTTTAAAAGTACCCATATCAAATCGACCTGGAAACACTGCCGCGGGTAGGCCATTCCACAGTTCCGTGGCGCGTGGAAGGAAATTTCTACGAAACCGCACAGTATAGAGTGCCACGTATCCAGGTGGTGCGGATGATATTTAAGTTTGTGACGTAATGTGCGGTTGGAAAATTCAGCGGCAGGTAACAGGTCAAACAGTTCTTCAGAACACTCCCCATGATAAATGCGATAGAGAACGCACAGCGAGGAGACGTCTCTACGCAAAGCCAAAGTGTCAAGCCTA
>DWGR01005515.1:0-10320 GCA_018247715.1 Heliconius burneyi
TGAATCATACAGCTGTATTATGTACGTGATGCGTGATCCTTCATGGTAATGTCAGTGACTGCTTAATGGGGGTCTATCTTGATTGTATCGGTCTTTATATTTATAATGCATATAAACATGGGCAATTCAGCATATAATCTATTTTTAGTCTTTTTTTTAATTAAGTATGTATTTTGAAGGATAGGCAGAGTGAGTGACTTCTCATCAGGGTAAGTTATTTCAGTTTTCATGTTTTAATATATAATATTGTATTTTATTAACAAAATAATTTATAGGAATCATTATTATTATTCTGTTTTCGAGATTGTCTTTAAGTATTCTATTGACTTTATGTTAAAAATAATATACGATTCAAATTATTGAACGTAGAGTAATGGTTCTATAGATTTTTAATTCACACTTACTTCATACTTGTTCCCTAATATACGCTTAAAAATGTGGTCTTATGTGATGTAAGTTTCATACAAATTGGCTCAGGTATTTTTTAGAATTATAAAATGCACTTCACGTTAGAATGTTAAAAAAGAAAATAATATTATAAATATATTCACGCTGTATCCCGTATGTAAGTGTTAAGACACTGTGTTCCTCATGTTCATTTTTCCGAATGGAAATCAAACCTATATGAATAAATGCATTATTTATTAAAATTATCATGAATTTTATAAGCATAAAATACTAAATACTTTTATTTATATAAAAATACCTTAAGCAATAACTAAAAAATATTTAGCATGGGTTTCTTTATTTTAAAAGAGGTACTCCATAGAATCAGACAAACTTTACGCTACTACGTAATAGATGTCGCTACTTGCGCCAGCGCATGCGCAAACCGTAAGTTTTTTTGTTTGTTTTATGGCATTTTTATTTAAAATTAACAAATATTTTGTATTTGTATGTTATTTTGTACTTCAGTATTCAATTTAATATTTGTATTTTAAAAATACTTTGGAAATGATTCAAGAAAAATAGCATCTTCAATTTTAATGTTATATTATCTCACTCTTCGTCAAGTATACTAGTACAATTCCAGTGACAGACATCCAGACTGAGCAGAGTGAATTAGTGTGAAGACACTCTGTTTTCCGCGTAATTTGAAGCTTTGAGTATGGACACAGTAGCAATATGGATATAAAATTACTGCTCCTCTTTAAAATATCTTTGTAATAAGTAATAATCAGATAATTTAACTGATGATTTCAAATGTATTCAACGAAGCATTCACAATAAGTCGTTGAAAAAGTAATTGGCAATGACTATTTTAAAATACCCTCCGTATATAGAGAGCGCCATCATAGCTTAAATAACTATATCTTTATATAACTGAGAAAGAAACCAAGTGAGTTACAATCAATTTTAACATTGAAGATGTTAAATATATGTTTCGCAGACAGACGACAAATAAAAAAGGCTGTCGTTTTGAATTTAAGGAATTAATCTTATTTTTTATATAAGCTCTTCCGTTACAACGTGACTGACAGACAACATACAAACTACTGGACTTAGAAGGTTGAAATTTGGCATATATGTATGTAGATTGAAGAGTATAAAAAAGCTACCATCCTGTACTTAGCAGAGTAAGGAGGAGGAATGATATAATCTGGAAATCTTTTTTTTTCCGCCGAACAGAAGAGATATAACACAAGTTTTTGCGGAATTCCTACGGGAACGGAAAAAAAGGGCATTTTCTATCTTTCTCTTCTAATGAAGTAACAAGCAATGAAGAATATTATGATAAGTCCCAACATAAAGATATTTCTTCAATTTAAACCAGTTGCAGGGGTTAGTACGTTTATTCACACAAACTCCTCAGTTTTATAATATTGGAATCGACAAATACTTTCGACTTCTTTGACTTATGTCTGCACTACCCCATATAATTTGATTTTAATAGTACGGAGCATGAAATATCGCGATCGGTGGAATATATGTAGAGAATAAATTTTATAATAAGTGATCGCTGCGATGGCCGATAATTGAAGCCTTTGTGCAATCTTATAGCTTATGGTTTATTTTTAGATATAGGTACATGGTATGTACGTTTGTAGGTAGGTTTAAATAATGATATAATGTTTGAGTGGTATTATCATTATTTACTTATTTTTTAAAGATAGCAGTACGCTTTTTATATCAGGATAAGCTGAGCGAACTTCGTATTAAGAACGGAGAGATTAAAATACATCAAAAATATCATATCATTTTCCCCAGAGAAGGTCGAAGCCTTCATCCTCGCCCTTAGGTAGGTACACTCAGTCGTCGTCTCATTTTGCCGTATATTGTACATATATTGTATCTGTATTTTCTTGTATTATGTGTGAAAAGTGTTTTACTCTTAGTTTGACAGCTTTTCATGCGTTCTCTGCTCTGGATAATAAATGAGCGTTACTAAATCAAAGGCAAGTAGTAACGATATGGTGAAGTATCACTAGGCTAACCAGTTTCCTATTATTTACAAATTAATTTATATTAAATAGACTACATCAAAAATAAAATATTATATTGGACGCTATTAAAGTATACCGAAGCTTATATCATTGATGAGGTTATGGCTTAGTGGCACAGGAACTAACTGTAAACAAAAAGATTATGGGTTCCATTTCCAAGGAAAGATTTATTTTCATTACATTAACAACCGGAACCCGAAACCGCTCTATGGAGAAAGGTGCATCTTAACACTAAGTCCCCTCTGCCTATCCTGGGATGCAGCGTGAACCTAACAATAAAACCTATCAATTATATCACGATCGCTACTAAAGAAAAAAATCCAATAATAATCTATTGTAAATTTACAAGTGAGAGATAAAAATATCATCAAAGTTGACTCATCCTGTTCGTAGACAATGCAAGCTCAGCCCACAAAATTTACACGCGTTAACATATGCAAATGGTAACTATACATCTTGAGGATGCTGTAGACGGAAGACAGCGACTACCATATACGTTTAATTAACGCTCTAATCTCAGGAACCATTGGTTATCGAGGGGAGTATAGGCTATATTAACTGTTTTAGGCATTTGGATATGACAAAATTGTGTTGAGTGATCTAGTTACCAGAGCGTAAAAGTAAAAATATAAAATATTTTATTTGGAAATCGAATTCACAACATGTCATGTCTACTGACAGTCGCTTGTGCTCCTGCGCCACGACTGGTCTTCTATTATCTAATAAAACAAATATTATTCTTAAGCTTGCATATTTATAGTTAACACGTTTATTGGATGTATTCAATTTTGTGTGAAGAAAAATAGGGAGCTTCGGTTTAAGACACTTTATCTCACATTTTCCGCCCAATTTTCTAGACGTTGTACGTTGAGAGACCGAACGTAACGCTGAGCTTTGACTTTCAGATGGGGAGAATATTAAATATTATTTAAATATCAATTGAGCCAAGACACTCAAATACTCTGCTGTCCCTGCTATATTCGAGAAAAGGGTAAAACTAAAAAAAAACACTTTATTTTTTTATTAAATGTTAAGTCTACACTGCCCTTTGAAGATACAAACAGCGATGATCAGATCAGTTCAAGTCATTGTATGGTAAATACAAGCAGTTAAACGTATAAAAGTTATAAAGGGACCAGGAGGAAGTCGGGAACCCTTTCGGTAAATATAATTGTGAAAATGTAACATTTTTTCAATTCAAATATAATTGAAGAGTCGTTCAAATTGAAATCTGAGCTGAGTTAAGTTACATTTTATTCGAGATAGTTTTTTGACCACGTATCGCCAATTCAAAACAAGATGAATACTAAAACTAAACATCGCACTTAGTTTTCATATGGAAGCTGGAAAATTAAATTATGTTATTAATTCTATTTATATACACAATTTGATGAAAAGCAGCGCTGCCTGCAATAAAATAAAAAAATAATGTTGTGTAATGTAAAATTAAACAGTATATAGCAGGATAGGCATAACTAGTCTAGTGTAATGACACTCCACTCTCCATTTTCGGCCGCGCTTTACCTCTACACCAGAGCGACTACTATACGTAATGATAATATTTAATACTAGCTGCCTGCCAGAGGCTTCGCCCGCTTGACCTACATATGTTAATTATTCATTTAATCAACAGAATTGACTGACAGTCATATTTTAATTTATTTTACTTGTACAGAAGCAGCCCTAAATGTTAAATTTTTGATTGCGGTAAGGATTTTAAATATTCTTTGTAAAATAATTGTAATGATTGCATATTACATAAAATACCCAAATCGAATCGATAATCCAATATCGAAATCGAATCCAAAATAATTACTGGAATATCGAATCGAAAATATTTAATTGAGAACCTCTTCCTTGTTTTGAAAATCGGTTAAAAATACAGATTTATCACAAACAAATACAGGTTTATAATAAGTATAGAAGTTAAAAAAAAATGTTTTCTATTATTCTTTTTAAGTATTCCTCTATCCATTTCAGACAAAAATACTAAATGTACAGACAAAATATTGTTACTGTTTTTTTGTATATATAGATTTCAGTTGATCAAGCGAGAATCTGTCGTGACACCAGACACTCTGGTCTGGTGTCGACACCAGAACCTGTCGTGTCCACAGTCACACGCTTGTACTTCTGCTCCAACTGCCCTCAATTCATATAAGAAGTTAACCCAACACTTTAAGAATTCACGAAGACATGCAAAACAAAGGCAACCACCATAACACTATAATATTCTCGATATACTTAAAAATGCTCATGATTGACTTCCTCGAGCGTGGGCAGTCGGATTAAATTAACAAGATTAGATTGGGCTTAATGGCTGTGAGACAAGAGAGGCGTCGATCGTAATTAGTGACTCAGTATTGGTCACGAGATGGTGTATTTCCGTATATTGTAGCGATGACTTTAGAATACTCGTATATGTATGTTTAAATATATATTCATAATTAAGAGGCATTTGTGGGCTCAATTTCCACAAGGACAAGCGTGCAGTGTTCCGTCAATACTTGATGTCTCCAGAAATTGGTTAAAAGGAAAAAAGGAATGGAAGAATTAATGAAAATAGAATATCTATATGTTGGATTCCCACGTTTCCTCTGCTAATCCTATGTGTGAGGTTAAAAAAACACTAGTTCTTTTTCTGTCTCTCGCATTTATCAGGGTACGCAGAGGGAAGTATTGTCATTTTGAGTTCTTGCACTAAGACATGGACAAGAATGGAGTATCCTAACACTAGGTTCCCTATGCTAAGACTGCTTTATACGTGATACAACGTAAAGCTACAAAAATATCTTAAAGAACAACAGGCTTAAAAAAATCATTGAATTATAAGATCAATAGCAGTTTAAGCACAAAGGCTCAACCACAACACACCTGCACACAATCTCAGACTTATCTCAAGACATTCACTCTAATCCTACGATTCCATTCATTCATCACCTCCCGTATAAAGGCGAGTACTTTCATTCAGCTCTTACAGATCATTTTTATAGATCATTTATAATAATTAAAAACCACTAAGAAAATCATTATGATACCAATCATCCTTGTATGGTGTGTCATTTGTCATACGTTAGATAAAGAATGAATGGGTGTATGACAAAAGTTTGTGTCGTATCGAGTCAAGTGGTGACTTCAAATAATTAAACATGATTTGTTTGTTTAGTGGTAGTATGAGGAATAGTTTAGATGAAGCTGTAGAACCTATTTTAATTTTTGGAAATCAATTTTGATTTGAACTAAAACGCTACAATTAACTTGAAGAATAATTGAATGTAAGGTAAAAACAGCTTTCTGCTATGTTTATATCTGTCGTCTAATTTTTGAGATCTAATGCGAGATAAACTATTGTTCTTTAGCGGCATGGTAGCTAGAGGGAACCTATTATAAAACAATCCGTTCTCATTAAGGATCTTCCGTTTTCCACGTTCCGCCAAATTCTGGAGGCATGGTAAATTGACTGATAGAACTAAACGCCACGCCTTCCCTAGTGAAACAATTATTTATACAAAAATAAGCTTCATCTCAAAAATGCTGCTGTACTACATTTCTTCTGTCAGAAGTAAGACCTCTTAAAGGATTAGAGGACATAATAAGTTCACAATACAGCTTATTTCCATTGATTTATACTCTAATATGCGAATAAAGACCGTACTCTATGAAAGGAGCTGGCGAGTCATCAAATGTACGTGTGATATATGACGTATGAATAAATCAAACAGTGTTATTGAAAAATACAAAAATTAAAAATATTATTATTCAGCAGAGGGTGGCCAAGAGCCCTTCTGTTCCAAATAGGAATAGAGTGTCTTTCCACTAGGTTCCCAGAAAACCTCGGTAAAACCTCAAGTAAATTTAATATTTAATACTTTCATTTCCTCACTCTGATAGGTTGCCTCTGCCTACTCTGATATATGCGGGATTTTATTTTCGCTTTTTTTTAATATGTACCTACTTCAGAAAAAAAGATTAATAAACTTAGCTCCACGCTGTATCCCTAGTGAGGTAGTCAGAGACAGCGGAGTGCCAAACGCTGCGGTCATACTCTTTCGCCTCGTCCATTGTCATCATCCTCTTCATACAAGCTCTCAGGGGAGGTCTTATGCTTTTTACGGGACTTTCCTCCAGTATGTTTGAAAACACAGTATATGTGTTTTTCAATGCGTAAGGTCAACCCAGGTCTCCTTCTACCTCTTTTACCGTTTGACGTGTTCAAACCAGCTTACCACGTTCATCTTCATTCTCACCGTGACATCCTCGTTAGTACCTACCATTCTGTGTGTCTCCTCATTGCGGATTCGATCGAAAAAACTATTTTGAATATACACTTTGCCTGTAAGATTTTCTCCTATAAAGGTAATTAAGGATGAATATAGAATAGATAAGTGCGTGTCATTGTTACCAGCACAATGGTGTACTGAATCAAACCTGGCTTCAGTTAAAAATATCGCGATATTCTACTATAAGGAGGTAGGTTATGTAGGTATAATGTTAGGGCTAGGGCTGTGATCGCTTGGGGCTGAGTTAATTTTTGTTTTCTATATAAGTTATCTTTTTCACAATGCAAGCTGCAGCCACTACTAAGAGGTCCTCTCTCTATAACGCTATGATGGTATATTAAAGAGTTTCTCTTCTTCTTTGAGTAATTTGTAAAAAGGATCACCTTGGCTCTAGGATTGCCTAAGTGTGCTGCTGGAAGTCGAGATCCAACAAACGCATTTGTATTTTTGTGTGATATATGTATGTCTTTCCTTTCGTAGAAATGAACCTATGATCATCATTGCTATATATGTACATTCATACTGACTGTACCATAATGGCATCTATCTAAAACTTTCAATGCTATTTCCCACTCAGGTACAATAGAGTACCTATATTAAAATTTATTAATATACTCGTATAATATATTTGAAAAAAGAACACTTCACTTTGAGTTTCCCACTCAACATCTCAAATATTGGGTGATATAGGGTGATAAGGGAGTGTTTAGCACTAGGTTCCCTCTGCCTAACTTACTATTTGCGGGATACAGCGTGAAAATAAAAAATAAATTCTTCTTTATCAAAATTATTATTTTGACAAACCTGAGTGCGTGGGTGTTACGCCTCGCTCTGAATGGAATCAAGACCATGTGTGGTGCATTGAATTATAGAATGTCCATGTAATATTGTAGTAATTGTAAGAAATACCTGACCTAAGGAGTTTAATGTTTATATTTTTTTTATAATTTATCGCTAGGTATGTCCGTATTTTATTTCATCGAGTTTTTAGATCATTGGTGAAGCTTAATCCTGTGCTTAGTAGAATTGCATATTGGTTCACGGAATTCAACGCTGCACTTTGTCTTTACCTGGGAAATGAAAATAACCTATACATATAAAAAAATGTAACTGATCGCTGTCTCATGTGCCTAATATTTATAAGAAAACTTATTATTGGGGGCGCTTATTCTTGTAACAAAAAACTATATATTTTGTCTGCTGCTGCCACAGGTGGTTCGCTAGATTTAAGAAAAAATAATTTCCGCAAGTGGAGCACGTATCTGCAACCATCGTATCTATCGACGAGCACCAGACTGCACTATGAAGGCAAAGTTTTATAATTTATAATGTATCAAAATATCGAGATCTTATCAAAAATCAAATATAACCTATAGATAAGAGCACAACCTCCATCAATATTTGACAGTTGCTAATTAATTTATAATTGAACACCTGCCCGTGATCTAATATATGTAGATTATTTATTTATGTCAACATTTTGGCCGTCGTAGCACAGTGGCTGACTGAACAAGACAGTTGTGGGTTCGATCCCCACTCGAGGAAAGGAAATATTTTTATTTTCGAGCTCTGGTAAAAAGACGACGTTCCGCCACTCAACACGCAATTCTTCCAGACTACGGCAGATAGTTGGGACGGAATCTCTTAACACGAACTCTGACAAAGTTGCGGAAATTCAACCTGGTCGTATTTTGTCAAACCAACTCAACAGCAGAGCGAAGAAGTGGAAATGTAAACGTAAATAAATATTTCACTTCCTCGATTGAGGCTCAAACCCACAACCGTTGCGTAACAATCACACACTTGTACCGTTGCGCCACGAGGGTCTAATGATTTATTTTTTATTATATTAAACATTTTACCCAATGTGGTACGGCAGCACAGCAACTGACTGACAAGACATTTGTAGGTTCGATTAGCGCTCAACCATATGAAATATTTTAATTTTTTCTATTTTTTTTTAAATTTATTATCAAAACAACAATTTATATTTTTTGTTTTTTTTTCTGTGATAAAAAAGGTAATGTCGCGTTCCGCTTCTCGAGACGCAACATATTGAAAGTTGGTTAAGAGTGAAGTGAAAATAACTACAAGATATTTAATTTAGTGTGGTTTGTTTGAAAACAAAGAAAGGTGAGAATTATCAAAGAGTAAATTAAAGGGAGGTTACATTTAATATTTATTATTTCTGGTTCTTAAAATAATAATAATATAATAATAACATATTAATTAATAATCACATTTATAATTTTTAATGTTTGTCGTTTTAATCTCTGTCATTAAAGTTTTCTGATATCTTGGCGACCACTAAATTATTCTTTCTAACATCGAGTTCAAGTATATTTCATTAAAAACTTAAAATAAGATGTTGCTGACAGTAAATTAAAATATTATTTATTTATATTGAATCAATTTTCGTATTATCACATACAGCAGGAAAGGGAACCTGGGAACCTAATGTTAAGATACCCCGTTGTCATTTAGACACTTCCGTTCCCCAAATTCCGCCGAATTCTCTAGGCATTGTTGATTGGCGGAACTCAACCACGAGTACAGATAAAAATGTTAAATAATTCCTCGAAGGAATCGAACCCATTACCTGTCTCCTTAACAGTCACACACTTATGCCCCTGTACTACAAGTAGCTTCGCTATATCTAAATTATATATTTATAGATTTTTGACATTTAATCAGAATTTCCAGTTGAACGACAACACTAGTAAATGCTATAAATGTGTTGTTCCATCTCGACAAAGTTAGATTGGCTCGCATCGACTGACTGTCAGACAGATAACATAAAAATGTTTATATTATTTTGTAGAAGGAGAGTGGAGTGAATTATAAATTAGATTGAGATTTTCAGTTTAGTTGTTTTTTATACTAAGGTACATAATATATTTGGAAGCATATAGGTTCATATCTTCAGCTTAGAAACCTGCTGTTTTTAGTTTTCGTTATATCAATAAAAAAATCGATTTTATCTATTTTTACCAACTTTAATTATTGTGTTTCTAATGGCATAGAAAATAAATCTGTTTTTGAATTTCTATTTTTTTTTCAGCTTGACGCTGTATCCTGCACACAATAGGGCAGGCATAGAAACTTAGTGTTAATACACTTCGTTCCCCAATTTCCGGCGACTTTTAGAGGCGTGTGTTGAGTGGCGGAACTCAACGTCGCCCTTTGCCTCCATACCAGAGCGAAAAAATGAAAATATAAATGAAATTAAATATTTCACTTCCTCGAGTGGTGATCGAACCCACAACCGTCGCGTTACAGTCACACCCTGTGCCGCTGCGCAACGACGGCCTCAAAACGTATCGTCAGTCTTTCAGAACACCCCTCTTACAGCCGCGCCCAGTATCAGCATATTGGGCCTTAGTATTTCGAGTGCCTGCCAGTATCGCGATCACCTGGAAAGCAAGGCCAAGTTGGCCTCGAAGAAACTGGGGGTCATCAACAGAGCGAAACGGTACTTTACGCCAAAACACCGTTTGGCCCTATATAGGGCCCAGGTTCGGCCTCATATGGAGTACTGTTCTCATCTCTGGGCTGGTGCACCCCAGTATCAGCTTGTCCCATTTGATCGCATACAA
>DWGR01005516.1:0-10318 GCA_018247715.1 Heliconius burneyi
GTGGGTCAGCGTCTATAAACAGTATTGTGGGAATAGTTCTGCACTGGACTGTTGAGGAATTATGTTTATTTTGTCCTCCCTGTTAGGACAAAGTGCGGAGAGTGGAGAACAGAGTGTTTTGATATTAGGTTTACAGCACAAAGTTGATAAAAAGGTGATTAACACTACAAAATTTAAAATCTTATACTTTCATTTGATGCGGTAGTGCGTTGAAAGTCCTTCTGGGCCCTCCAACCCTATAATAAAATTAATCAGTCGATTTTTTTAAGAAGACATAATGTAAGCAGATTTTTTTTGTATTGTCAGTAGGAGATCCAGCATCCTTAGATTCGGTTTGCTCCTGAATCTGTCAAGCAAAAAATGAGAAATAAATAAGGAAAAGCAGCAGACCAATGATGACCAGACCCGCACTATATGATATTTCTTGTAGTGATCATACAAACGAAAAGAAATTAACAAAATCTACTGGTTGCATCCAGAATTATTACCCAGCAATTCGAATTTGTAACAAATGTATAAATAGATTTGGAACGCTAAGTATAAATACTATTTTATTTAAATTATATATATATATATATATATATATATATATCTTGCTCAAACAACCACGTGGAATAGAGTACATTAATTTTAGTCTTAGTTATAAAACACCACAATTAAATTATAACAAATTTAAATTCCACTTTCTAATATTACAAGCAACAATTATTTATTTAAAAGTATACAATAAGGCATCTACCCACGTGCTATTTAGTAATGCATGTATTAAACTTTGATAGAAACATGAGTCAGTGCGCCCGCGCATCTCTAGGGGTCAATATTGCTTTGCGTAATATTAATTAATTTTGTATGGGGACCTGAGATCATTTTATTACTAAATATAGTTATTAATAATGAAATATTTGCAATTGTATAAAATGTTAATAAATCTTTGAAATAGATTATTTTATTACCATTTTACATGAGATCTAAGTTATTTATGTAAATTCAAGAGAGATTCCTGTTAAGACACTCCGCTACTTTCCGTCGAATTCATCTTCTTATTCTTCTATTTTAGTCGAAGAATTTGCGTGCCGAGTGGCGGAACTCAATATACTCTATGTAGAGACAACCTCATGGTTTCAATTAAAATCGAACCCACAACCACCATGCTTACAGTCGTACATCTATCCCTGTGCACCAGGACGGCCTCAGTAATATACAATTGAATATAAATATAACATACATCTCGATGGTCATCAATAACTCGATATTGGTAATCAAAGGTAGCAAGCGCATCTGTCAACAAATCTATCAAATAAAACGCATTGTACGTATAACGGTAGGTGCGTATTCAAAAGCGTAAAAAATGAACAAAACAGCTGCATACGTTTTATAGGAAAAATCTTTTATTTTCATAATAATGAATGGTAATTCGACCACGTGTGATCGGATGACGAGGCCCTTTGGATGTGGTGTTGTATATATAAAAATATTGGAAACTTCGTATAGTGGGTTGTTTGTTTAAATGGTAAAGTTATTCTCATTATGTACATACATATTTTGTCAATTGAGGTATTTTAGCATAACGCTGGAAATCTAGTGCTAGGACACTCTGTTCTCTATGAAGATACATCAACTTTCCGATGTATTCTTGGGTTATTACGTATTAAAATGGGAAATACAACGAAATTTGTCGATACCAACAACCAGATGTCGATACATTTAGGAGAGAGAATATATTTAATTTCACCAAGTGGTAATTGAACCCAACACAATGGCGCTTACATTCGCACCCTTGCGCATCGATGGACCCAATATGAGTTATTGGTAAAATTATGAATATAAAAGACAAGTCGTGGCTTAGCAGCACAAGTGTGTGACTGTAAACGCAACTGGTTGTGGGTTCGATTTCCACTCGAGGAAATTATATATTTATTTAAATTTATATTTTCATTTCTTCGCTCTGACGATGAGTTCTCACACACAACTCGCAATACCTCCAGGATTTGGTTGAAAATGGGGATCGGAGTGTCTTAACACTAGCTTCCCTTCTGTGTGTGAGATACAGCGTGAAGCTGAAAAAAAATATGATTTAGTGCAAACATTATCAAAGCATGTTAAGCATAAAGGTTAATTATTTGACGCGGTCCATTCTAGTATGAATAGCACGGAAACACTGTTGGCCCGCATCGTGCCTTTCCTCGAATGTAAATAGGTGATAAGAGATAACGTGGTCGGTCAGGTATCTTTTGACGCGAGGTGATTCGTTTTCACATGTTCGTACGGCTAGCCACCTTGTGACTTGTGGCTTTACCCGCATCACTTACATTATCAATGACATTTATAGATGTTGATCTGAGGGAATTAACTGTTTTTCATCTCTTTTCAATCTTAGATTGACGTTAACTGGAGATAGGAGATTGATTATTAATATTGGGCGTTAGTGAAGAAAAATGTCGATAGTTTATAGATAACGACTCAGTCGAATCGTTCAAAATAAAAATATTTAATCTTATTACTTAATAAATTATTTTAAATGTTTTTGTATGTATAGGGACGCATTTTTCAAAATAACTAAACAGTGAGCTACTAAACATAAAAAGAATGTTTTCTTTTTTTAAAAAAAGTTTTTTTTAGCAAAAAACACAAACAAATGTATCTCTAGATGTAAGAATTGTTTTTTTTTATATAATACTTGTCTAACATCTGATGCGATCGTGAGAATATTGACCAAAAACAATTTGCAATACTATGCATATGTAATATTCGCTTTTTACTGCCCTCCTATTAAAAAAACTATACGGACTTACTATGGGGCTAACTTTTTGTGTTCACCCCTCAATAAAAAAGAAGGTAGAAAAAAATCTTATTCAAATCACAAGGTAACGTTACTCTTAGCTTTTTATCGCAAACAATTGTTTCTTTTCTTTGGCAGTGTAATTTATTTTTTTAACGGTCCAGAGTACAAATGGCCTAGGGTCATAGGTGAGGATTAGCGAATTTCTCAGGGTAGGAGCGTTTTTTTAGGAATCTTCTTTATCAATGTAATATAGCATCTGCTTTTTTGCTTGGAGATTTAAAAATGTCCATGCGCGTGAGAAATTTCAAAATGTTTTCTTTATTACAACTGAAATAAATTTGTTATTTATTTCACATAAAATTAAAAAACAAGCGGTAAGAGATGTAGGGGAGATCTCGTTCGACCCTCAAAAATAAAGTATCAGAGATACTAGAGGATGGTCACGCAAAAAGCATGAGGACACCCTGAGGAGGAGGGCACGTATGAAGAGGTTGATGATAGTGGACGAGGCGAATGAGTTATGTAGAGACCGTAGCGATTGGCGCTCCGTTCTCTCTGACTACCCCGCTAGGGATAAAGCGTAAGTGTAGTCTTCAATAAGAAATTACTCTAGATGTAAATAAATAAGAATACTTTGCTTCTGTTTGCACTCCTGTCCGTGGATATCGAATTATATTATTTTTAATTGGTGGCATTATCTGTATTGATTAATATGATAGAATATAAAGAGGTCATCTTGACATCGTCAGTAAGTTTGATTATAAACGCGATGGTTGTGCGTTCGATCCACACAAACACTTAAATTACCTAGTGGCCGTTGTGGTCCAGGAGTACAGGGGTGCGACTGTAAACGAGATAGTGGGTTCGATTCTCACTCTGGGGAACTAAATATTGTTTTTTGTGTTGGGTTAACCAAAACTCAACTAGAGGATTGAAATTGAGAATTCGACGTAAAGTGGGCAACGGAAGTGCTTAATAGGAACGGAGTGTCGACAGTAGGTTCTCAGTTATCTACCTACCCTACTGTGTTCAGCATACAGCGTGAAGCAAACAAATAGAAAAAACAAGAAATGTCAGGGATTCGAGCGCAGGAAGCTGAGAATTACAAAATTGGAGAATGGAGTGGCTTGCCCTATGATCACTTCTGATAAAATCAAAATTGTCAATCATGTTTAAAAATAAGTCCAGGTAGTTAAATGGAAAATGGGGAAATTACCGTACAGTAATTGAGCAACAAAAACGCAATGTCCCATGACGTCACAAGTCGCAAGCCCGCATGAGTGTGAGGACAATATGAGGACAATCGATAATGTTAAGCGGACACGTGTGGCCGAGCCATTGTTTGTTCGTAATGAGTGGCTTTGCTCTTTTTTAATTTTATATAGTATGAATAACTTTTGGGTATTTTGTATGACAATGCTCGTCATTCGTGATATATTTCCAGGCCTAAGGTAAGGTTCCCTTGAGGTGAAATCATGATTGGTTGTGTATTTTTAACATCTGTTTTTTGTTAGTAAGGTCAGTCGAGATGCAGGGGCACAAAGTGTGATAGGTTGTGGGTTCAACTCTCACTCGAGGAAATGAATATTTGATACTAGCGGCCTGCCAGTGGCTTCGCCCGCTTGAACTACATGATTATTCAATTAATAAACAGAATTGACTGACAGTCATATGTGTTGATAACTAATTTCCTTTACTCATACAGAAGCAGCATTAAATGTTAAATTATTGATTTGGGTAAGGATTTATAATATTTTTTATAAAATAACTGTAATTATTGCATATTTCAAAAAATACCCAATTCAAATCGAATAATCCAATATTGAAATCGAATCCAAAATAATTAATGGAATATCGAATCGAAAATATTTAATTTAGAACCTCCCTCTTGTTTTGTCAGTCGGTTAAAAATATAGATTTATTACAAACAAATACAGATTTATTATAAGTATAAATATAGATATGGATTGCTTTATATTTGCAAGCAAACTCATGCCTTGAGTTCATTCAAATGCCGATAACTTTTTTTTAATAAACCGATTTTGATGAAACAAACTTTACATGTTGAGTTAAATCAAAGCAATTGGTGAGTTTTCGTGACCATACATAACTACAGAAAGACAGATAGACAAGAAATTTAAAAAAAATGCTTTCTATTATTGTTTTTAGGTGTGCCTCTGTCCATTCAAATCAGTCAAAAATACTAAATTTTTACTGTTTTATTATATATAGAGAAGAGATTTGCGTTGCTTTTTTCTTCACCGTTCTGGTGTTGAGTTGGTGCAGCGTTGACTTCCGCCACTCAACACGCAATATTTCCAGATTTCGGCAGAAAGTGGAGAACTGAATTTCTTAACAATAGGTTCCCTCTGCCATATAACCATGCTTGTGACTCGTAATATATTTCTAGGCGTAAGGCAAAAGATTGCTTTGCGGTTAGATCATAATTTAATTTATTAACAATAAAAAAGTACGTAAAAAATATTATTAAAAAATATATGTTTTTAATGATACATTATTGTACAATATTTTTTACTATTAAATCAATAAACGAAGTTTAGTGAACTGATATAACCCACAATGGGCAAGGTAGGATAAGCATCATCCTTTCGCGAAAAAACCTTAGGTAGGCACAAAGGACCGTCCATGCGTAACACATGTCAGTTGGAAGTCGTGGATACTCCTAAAGGATTAGACACTATTGTCCTGTAAGGGTACAATTTCTGCAGATTTTTTCACTTAATTTCAACCCCACCTGGTCACATTTTTTTAAAAGAAATAGCTAAAAAAGAACGGACTCTGATGCCCTGCGGTAAGTTTATAAGGGGTAGACTGGATATAATTGTATCGGTAGCGTCTCTTTGTACAGCTTGCTTGATTTCTAAAGCATAAGATAGTTTTAGTTTTCATTTTTTGCGTCTTCGTTGTCGCAATTTTAAATTTGATAGGATGAAAATAAAATATGGAATATGTTTTTATTTTAATAAGTAAAATAAATTAGTTGCTAAATAGAATATACTGACTTAAATCAGTTTGAGTCATCGATAATGACTGGTGTTTTTTGTGAAATTTATCAAAACAAATTCTGCAATGGATAATTTACTTGTAGTCTTATATTTTATATATTCAGCGTTATATCTAACAATATTATTGAAGACAGACTATCTTTTTTTATATTAGTAATATAAAAATTAGTCTTTATTCTTAGTCCATTGTCATTTTCAATAAAAAATATCTACAATATTATAGAAGAATGAATATAACTGAAATGCTATTCATAAATTTAGAGAATGATCGTGCGAAATCTTTCTTAATATTCAATACTTCCCTTATTACCATAACGAATGCCGGCCAAACATTACTGTGACCCTCGCGAAACTACAAAAAATGTCACCCTCAGGATTTTTTCTAACCCTTTTATGCATATCTTGTGTTACAGGCCCATACTGTATTACAAGTCATATTTAAATAATTTATGGCCTCGACCGTAGTTCGTTAGTCAGTTTGTTTTGCATCTGCCTCGTCATTTATGTCTGAATAAATTAGACTAGCTGTTTCATTTTTCTCTGTCTGTGGGTTTTTTGAAAATAATTTTTGGTATTATCAACCTATGTACAAAACATATTTTATTATTTTAAATGTGTTTTCCTCGTAAGAAGATAAGGTATCGTAGAAACAGAAATTAATCTTTTTAAATTAAGTATGGCGTTCCGAATGTGTCAGTTCAACACTAATCGCTTCGCCAATGTCACAGAATACGGAGAAAACACAAAACTGATTATGCTACCATAGTACTAGAATACATGTTAGCATATTTAAATTTAGAAGCCGTCGTGGCGCAGCGGCAAAAGGGCGCGAAACTGTAATGCGACGGTTGTGGGTTCGATCCCCAATCGAGGAAGTAAAATATTTATTTATGTTTATATTTCAGTTTCTTCGCTATGATGTCGAGGCAAAGCGCGGCGTTGAGTTCTGCCACTGAACACGCAATACCTCCAGAATTCGACAAACAGTGGGGAACGGAGTGTCTTAACACGAGGTTCCCTCTGCCTTCCCTGCTGCGTGCGGGATACAGCGTGAAGCTGATTATTAATATAATTACATTTACATTATTTATTAATTGTGGTGACGTTCTGCTATTGGAATGTCATACTGCACTCATGACAATGTCATAATAGCTTAGAATTTACTATCAGGAATAAATCGAATTAATATTAATCTTATATATAGGACTCTACATTGTAACTTTGCAGTAAATGCCTATGAGATCACATCGCTGCAATTCTAATAAAAGAATGTGCAGGATGCATAGGTTATTGTTATATAATTTTTTTTATTTCAGCCGTCTTTTATAGGTTATTTAGAATATTTTTATTTTCCAACATTAGTGACATAATACAATTTCTCCCTCAATCATCATCTTTGAAATCTAAGAAGTGAATTCTTTTTTTTTAATTTCATATATAAATGAATTATAAACTTTTATAACTTTATTAAAACAAAATGTAACTAACATTTCATTTATTTCATTAAGAAATTTCTAATTCAATATTTTAAAATTCTTTAAATATGAACTACCACACTTTTCGTATTCATACAAATATATGCCAATTCTATATATTCTATGGTCTATTTTAAACCCAAATATTCCCAAATCCATCTACAATTTAAAAAGCAATATCTAAAAAAGAATAACAAAACAAATTCGATACAACGCGAACATATTCAAAGTATAAATAAATCGTTTAAGAGACAATAGTGATTGAACAACTGACACATAGCGGTGAAAGGGATGAACGTTGAGCGTAGAGGTTGCTGGAGGCTAAAGATCGTGTCATTCTCACTGATGGCGAAATTTAAATTGTTATTGTAGTAAATATCAAGGTCTTTGAAGGATTTGAAGGAATAGATTATATGTAGACTTTAAAGTGTATTGGAATTAAGAAAATTGAAGATAACCTCAGTGCTGTCAAAGAAAAGTCACAAGTTGTTGGTAAAGAAAGTCTTACTACAAGATGCATATGTACTTAGATAAAAAAATATCGTTGTCATTGAAACTGTATTTGCCTGATGTCTAATTATTCTGTAGCTTATATAAGTTATTAAATTTGAGCCTGTCGTGGCGCAGCGGCACAAGGGTGTGATTGTAACGTAACGGTTGTGGGTTCAATCCCCAATCGATGAAGAGAAATATTTATTTACGTTTATATTTCCATTTCTTTGCTCTGGTGTTGAGGCAAAGTGCGGCGTTAAGTTCTGCCAGTCAACACGCAATGCCTCCAAAACTCGGCAGAAAGTGAGAAACGGAGTGTCTTAACACTAGGTTCCCTCTGCCTGCCCGGCTGTGTGCGGGATACAGCGTGAAGTGAATAATTTTCACAAAGAAATATAACCAATTAGCCAAAACAAATATTTCGCACGCCCATATATGGAAATTTATAGAAAAAGAAAAAAAAAGAAAAAAAAAAGAAACAATAAATTAACTTTAACGAAATTAACCGCTTGTCCTAAGCCCCGTAACAATAATAGGCCAGGGGTTTTTTTTTTGCATTGTTTTACGTACCCCTTTTAATTTTTTCACATCCAGTAGCCCTCAACTGTTTTTCATATCGTTTTTATACAGCCATTGGCCGGATTTTTGTCATCTCGTTTATATTAAATTACAGTTTTTATATTGTAATTTATATGCGGGAGCCATAACTGTTATGCAATTGTTGACGAAAATGAGTCGCTATTATCACTTTATTTTTTTTTTGTTTTTATTAACAACGGTAACGTTTTGTTTTTTTTTTGTTTCTTTTGTATATCGGGTATCGTGTGTGTATGAAAAATTATAGGTGTGTTATATTTTTGTTATAATTTGTACAGAATTATATACACTTTTTTTATTTAAGGCGGAGAAAATTCAGAAGTTAATAATTTATTTCTCCAGTGTGTGTGTATGTGCTTAAAGCATCAATAGGTTTAGGTATAAATCTACCCTGAACACGGTCAAACCCACTTGAGAGGATGAAGTATTTTCATTTCTTCATTCTAATATCAAGACTGTTCAGGTACTCTTAACTTAACCTAAGTTAGCTTAACGCTTTATCCTTTGCGGATTAGTCAGAGAGAACGGAGAACCAAACGTTACAGTCTCTACATACCTCTTTCGCCTCGTCCTCTGTCATCAACCTTTTCATACATGCCCTTCGGGGCCCTCATGCGTTGTACATGACCTTCATTCAGTATCTTTGATACCGTGTTTTCGAAGGTCAACTGAGGTAGGTGCTTCATTTTGGAAAATTAGGAGGAAATAAAAGTGTGTTAACGCTAGGTTCCCTACAACACTTTTTCTGATATGATATACGAAATATAATGTGAAAAGAAAAAAAAACTGTTTTTTAGTATGAATTATAAGCAAATTGTAAAAAGATATACAAAGATGTTAGTAAGCTGTGTTATTGATAAAATACAAAAATATATGAAATAATAATTTCGATACAACATTTCTATCACAATTAATTCCACTCGAATACGATTGACAATACAATCGGATGTATCTACCCACAGATCTGCGTTCAATGGCGCTGCGTGAGAAAACTTAAAAAACAAACTCGCATATAAAAAAAGATCACTTAGAGAATTATTAAAAACTCTCAAAGATGTCCCTTGCACAATGCAGTACGCAGTGCACACCTTGATCGGAGATGCGTCTTTAAAAAATGTGCATACGTTTTTATAAGCATACGGTACTGTAGGGATGAGGAAAAAACTGAGGGGTCGGTCTCTATCGAGCTCTCTATGTAGAGGTTGTCAAAGTTTTGTGGGTGACTTTTGATTGAAAATTAATACAAAAAGCTTTTAATTAAAATATTTTTTGATTTAATTTTGTTATAATGTTGTTTTAAGTAGTATAACATTTTAAATAATGGTCTATACGTCACTACATATTAATAATTTGGATACATAGTTTCTTCTGATGTGAGAAATAATTGTATAAATTATGTATATTTTTTATTTTGAATTATGAAAAGAAACAATAAAGTTATTAGATAAATAAGATTGTGTTGTTATTGTTTAAGAAAATCCGTAAAATATGAATCTTGTTGAATAGTTTGAGAACAAGTGGTTCTATCAAATTATATTAAATTTGTTAGTTCCGGTTGTACTTATAAAGGGCAGGACTAGATTTAAAATTTAATAAATAAAATCGAGCTACACATGTGATTGCTTATATTTTTATAAAATATCGCAAAAATATACGGTAGTAAACTATTTTTGTAATATATCTTATACATGTTTTTTTCTGCATGACTAATGTTAGTACTTTTGACTAACTATATAAACAAACACTGTAAAAAGCGGAGTGACATATCACTAGCTTTTTTCTACGTAATTCATAAAATGCAGAAGACATCCAAACATAAGAAAAACAACCATAAATTGTCAGAATTCTAGGTTATTATAAAAACAGAGGGTAGCCATGGGCCCACTGATATAAATCTCCGAAATAAATATTCGTCATAAAACTTCAATGTCAACCGAGATATTTAC
>DWGR01005517.1:0-10318 GCA_018247715.1 Heliconius burneyi
ATAAATATCGGCGTGTTTGTAAGTTCCCGCGGCGCACTTTGTAAAATATCACCGAGAGTCGACCTTGTCTGCTTACTTGCCGCTAACCATTGATCCCTGATGTGCTGGTTCTTCGTTTCCACAATAATCAACTTAGTTCTCACCTGTATATATATACTGGTATATAGGTGCCTGTGTGTAGGTGCAGGAAATATTTTTAGTATTTTATTTTTAAAATATTTAATATATTATAAACAAAATATTGCATTTACATTCAAACAGTAACGTACTATGCTACCGTATAGTTATAGTCTTTAATTATAAATAAGTATTATAAATCAGCAAGTGAGAGAGATTTTCTGTTTCGGAGTTCCTTTACGATGGGTTAACACTTGTCTCTACTAGACTAAGAGGTCGTAATTCTTCTAGCTTAGCTGGTCTATGAGAATATCACATTAAATGACTTCTCGAGTCCATTAGGTCCACTAATCAGACTGAGCAATTTTTGTTAAGGCATCTTAACTTTATTTTTTATACTGGAGCTCCACATTAAATGTTCCTGGCCTTGTATTTTATATATGAACATAAAATACAGCGGCTCGCATAAAATTGAGAAACTTGCGTATTACGATTGCAAGTTTACGATGTTTTTTTAGACTTTTATAAATTATATAAAATGTTTAAAATAAAACTACCTAGTATTTAGTGTTTGAATTTATACTAAAACTAATATTTTTAATTATCCATTTTTTTTCGCAACAGTAATGTGACTTGCAAGCGTCATATCTTGGAAATGCAACCATTGAGAGCCAACAAATCAACTTACTTCATAGCATCTTTCATACATCTGAGCAGACGCCATGCTTTGAATATACCAAGTACTGACCATTTCCTTGATCGTTTTTTCGTAACAATGAAGCCTCTTCTAATCTCTTAGAGTAGCAACCACTGAAAACAGACAGTCCGAGATCATTCACGTGAGGGAACTGCTCCATTACCCATAAAATTCAATCTGGCCGTATCCTTGATCGTTACGAAAAACTCCACGACCTCTTATTCTATACCGCTTGAGCTTAATATGTCTTATCAAATAAAAAATACAGTCTTAAACATATTTTTATACAATTTCATAATATATGTATATTTCGATATAAATGCATATTAGTTATAGATTAATTACTGTACTTAATACTATCATGGCGCAGCGGCATAAGGCTGTGGCTGTAACGCGACGGTTGTGGGTTCGATACCGACTCGAGAAAGTGAAATATTTATTTACGTTTATATTTCCATTTCTTCGCTCTGGTGTCAAGGTAAGGTGGGGCGTTGAGTTCTGTCACTCAACACGCAATGCCTACAGAATTCGGTAGAAAGTGGGGAACGGCGTGTCTTAATACTAGGTTCCCTCTGCCTAACGTGCTGTGTGCAGGATACAGCGTGAAGCTGATTTATTTTTATTTTTTTAATATTTTCGGTTAACAACAAGTTCAAAAAGTTAAAATAAGAAACAAAAATAAATTAATGAAAAGGGTGTCTTCTGAATTAAACTACAACCTGTCATGAAAAAAATTCAGTGGAAAGAGGGTTAAAATAAGGCTTAACCTTTCGGTTCCATTTCTAGAGTTAAGTGTGTGGAAAAAATCATCCCTTTTGTCCCACCAGTTGACACGACCTTTTTAACGACCTTTTTTGAGGATAGCGCTTAGACGCTATTCTTACTAAAGATAGGTAATATATATTTATAGCTTAGTGTTATTATCACTATGTCGCGATAAGAAAATAAATATCCGTAAAATAGATTTAGTTCGGTGTCTAAACTATGCATATGTTAAATTATGAGACAACGAATATATTTCTTTTTCTATAGCTTCACGCTATATCCCGCAAAAAGCAGGCTAGGCAGAGGGAACCTTGTGTCAAGACAATGCTGGGGAAAGCCAGTATGAAATAGTATAAAATCACTTCGTTCTCCACTGTCTACCTAATATTACAATATGACCAAGAAAAACAGTGACCATGCAGATTCGAACCCACAACCATCGTGATAGTAAATCACGTTAGTACTTGACATATTGGGTTAGGGTTAAGTACAAAAGTCATCATTAGATTGTAAGCGCCGCGTTTGCAGGTAACAAATCATTTATAAGCACGACTGGTAAAGAGTCAGGTAAGCTTTTGAGTATTGAGATATTATATCAACTAAATAAAATTTAAATTCTGCCTAAGTAATCATTAAATGTAATTAATAAAGGGCGCACTCAGATATCAATAAGGAAATTAATTGTTTTTAGGGTTCCATATCTCAAAAACAAAAGACATAAAGCTTATAAGATCACTTTGTGGGTTGTGTGTCTTTCTGTCAAGATCTCGAGATCACGTGGAGGTATCCAGCTGAAATTTATATTCTGGTATACGGTCTTATAAAGCAAAGAAAAATACAAGTTTGTAAGTCAAGGCAATTTATGCATCTTATTTTTTGTATTTAGTATGACGTTACGTTAAGTGGACCTACAGTTATAAAAAAGTTTGGCAAGAAAATAAAGTTACAATACAAATAAAGAAAAAAAAAAGTGGAAATTTATAGGTAGTTCATAAAAAATATATATAAATCGATCGATTTAACGATTTTAAATGAAAAGGAAAAGATAATTATTCATGTTTTTTACAGTACAACTTCCCGCTTGCGACATAAAAGGATTGACTTGTCTCTATCAAAATAAAGGTTAGTGTGATTCAAACTGAACGTATCTTAGAGGAAATTGAATATAGGTTTGGTTTTAGCTAAAAAATATAAATAAAAAATATCAGCTTCACGCTGTATCCCGCACACAGCAGGGTAGGCAGAGGGAACCCAGATAAAAATATATTCTTCAATATTTGCTACCTATTATTTAAATTACACAAATTAAGTTACGTTAAAGTATTTTGGCAAATTAATTTATCGTTCATTTGGTAGAGTTCTAAAATGTGGGGGATGTGTAAAGATTGAAATAATTTAAATTAAATTAAACACATATTGCAGTTTTATACTATCTGGACTAAAGACACTCCGCTCCATACTTTCTGACCGATTTTCAGAATACTACATGGTAAGTGATGGGACTAAACGCCTGGCTTGTCTACTAAAGAGCAGAAATGAAAACGATATAAACTAAATAATAAAATATTATTATATATTTCCTACAGTGGAAGTAGAACCTACAACCATCGCGCTTAGTTATCGACTGCGCCACGACGGCCTTAGCTCAAATTAAAGCCACATTAAGCCAAGAATTTGTACATTAACGTTAATGTTCCTAGGGTGTTAAACAGTGACGGAATCTTTTATTATTTTTATGTTTTAGTAAAAAAAAAAGAATATCATATTATGGGTTCCCTAATGTTATGTTTTTAGTTTCACGCTATATATTGCACTTAACAAGGTAGGCAAAGATACCCGGGTACCTAGTGTAACACGTTCCCATTAAGATTCTTCTCTTGCCTACTTTTCACTGAATTCTAGAGGCATTGCGCGTCAAATGGCGGAACTTAACGCCGCGATTTGCTTGAAAACAATATTTTTTAAGGAGGAATCGTTGGCAATGGCTTCTGATTGTTATAACTTTGTTTAATGTCTTTTTAGATATAACTTGATTCATATAACTTCATGTATATTTAATTTCATTCATATAACTTCATTCTTTTGTTACCAGAGCAAGGAAAAGCTATTTTATTTCCCTGAGTGGTAATCGAACCTACAATCCTCATTTACAGGCATATGTTGTGCCGCTGTATCTTATAAATTATATATAATACTTTTTCAGATGAATTAATTAAATACGAATGTACATGCCCTATGGCTTGTGACGAAACACTCTACAAAACTGTTCACATCTTCTATAAGTAAGTACTGTAAAAACTTTTTTTGTATTATAAATTTCAAACAAAGTTTATGTTTAATAATACATTATTTCAAAGAAAATCCATTCATTATTTTATTAAAATAATATTTTTAAATATAGTCGAATTGAAAAGCTTCTTGTTTTATAAAAGTCGGTAAAAAATGCAAGAAAATAAACTAAATTAGCTAATAATTTCTCACTGTTTTACCAGTCGCTTGACAGCGAAGTCGTCATCTGAACTTATGAAAAGAGGATCTCGTGCACGCGTGCGGTTGGCTCAACTACCTAGCTTGAGGATTCGCAGACTGGCTATGAAAGATATACTAGGATTAGTTGGTAAGAATTTTTATTATGAGTTATATATGTAAATCTTTATAATAGTTTATCGATTTTTCTAATTTTAAGCCCCCAATGAGAATCAAACTTAGAACCGTCGCGTTTACAGTTAAATTACACATATAAAATTAAAATTACATGCTTGGACAGTAAAAATATTAAGAGAAATATATTCTACCAATTACTTCCTAAAATTTTACAATTAAAACAATCCGTAACAAATTTTATGAGCTCTTACTTATGCCAATAAAAACGACACTGACGCGCTTAAACCTCAATCTATTCAAATATGATTTTAGAGAGCTATCGAATTCGAAATTATAATTGAAAACCGATACTGGATGCTATCAAAGATTTAAATTTTGACAAAGATTGAAATAAAATCTCTCTTTGTATTAAAGAAAATCGATAATTTTATACGGAGGCCAGTCGTGGCGCAGGAATACAAAGTTTGACTGTATACGCGACAGGTTTTGGGTTCGATTCCGATTCGAGGAAATGAAATATTATTTATTTACATTTCCTTCACTCTACTGTCATGCAAAGCGCGGCGTTAAGTTCCGCCACTCAACACGCAATGCCTCCAGAATTCGCCGGAAATTGGAAAACGGAGTATCTTAGCACTAGGTATCCTTTGTCTAACCTGCTATGTGCGGTGTAATTGTGCGTATTTTTTTTTAAAGATAATAAAATCAGCTTCACGCTGTATCCCGTACACAGCATGGCAGCGTGAATAAATATTTCACTACCTAGAGTGGGGATCGAACCCACAACCGTCACTTTACAGTCACACCCTTGTGCCGCTGCGCCACGACGGCAATATATGATTTAAAATAAACATTTACATGTATTACTAACATCGTTTCAGTGGATGTAGGGGGAGTGGGAGGGGTGTTTTTCGGTGCTTCCCTCCTGAGCGTGATCGAGTTAATTTATCTATTTTGTATCAGAGGAGATTGAAGCCTTAGTTTTAGTTTCTATTGAAATTATTTAGCATTTTATTATGTTTTGTGTGTATTGAAGTATAATAATAAAGAATGCTTAGTAAAATACGTGTTTATCATACAAAATAAATATCAATAATTAAAAATGTCTTGATTTCTTTTATTATACGTGTAAGTGTTCGGAGTAATGATAAATTTAATATTTTTTACGATGAGGCAAGAATTCAGGTAGATTCTCCAGAATTCTCCGGTGCAAAGTGAGAAACGGAAAGGTCGTAATGAAAATTTATAGTCTAAGCACTAGTTTCCCAGGTTCCCTCTGCGTACCCAGAAAAAATGCATGAAGCTCAGCAAAAATAAATTCTTAAGCAAAATAAACCTTCAATATAGAATATTGACACAAAACGAGAACCCGAAACATACATAAGCTGTAACAAAGCAAAAATGAGTAATATCCGGTGGAAACGCGGAAATTCCTTTTCCTGTCTTTGGACTACAGACCGGAAATACGTTCACATTGTTTTGTGACCGCTCATTTATTGACCATCTATTTTGCTATGGTGAAAGTGAAGTATACGTTTTATTTGTTACAATACTTTTCATAAATTAAGATTTGTATAAAAAAATGGGGAACGGAGTGTCGTAACACTAGGTTTTCTCTGCCTATCCTGCTGTGTGCGGGATACAGCGTGAAGCTGTATGAAAAAATCCAATAAAAGTAAACTAAATGAAAAATGTATGTGTTTTTATACTTCTATACTATTTACCAAGCTGACGTGCTTATTAGGTTGAACGCACTTATCTCATTAACTGCCGATTTTAGAGGAAAAGTTCTTTTGGTTGTGATCTACTCAGCGAGGCTCATATAGGCTATATATGAAGTTAATAGTTTCTATTTAACCTAATGTACCTGCGATGATAGCTATACTTAGAAGCATGGCATTTGACCACAGGGGCGAAGCCACAGGTAAAAGCATACTCGTATATGTATATACGAGTATGAAGGAATATCATAGAGAATATTGCATTTTCATTAATTTCCTTTCAAAATATCATTTACGTGTCATTGTTGATTCTTTCTGCCATTTTGTGTTTAAAATATTGGTTATACCAAAAATGTATGGCGAGGGTACCCTAAGTGCGTGTTGCGGAATAAATTGTTGCTTAAATAACTTTTTGTTATGCTTTGAACCCGTTGAGATTGTTCATGCATAACTCGTTGAGGCCATAATTTTATCACTTTGTATGGTATATATAAAGAGTTTTATTTTTTGTGTATTTTATATTTTTTAAGGAGAATTTGATAAGGTGTAGAGGTTTTGCTAAATCTTTTAATATTACTTTCTTTTTCTTTCCAATTGAGATACTTCCGTGGAGCCATTGCGTGTTGAGTGGCAGAGCTCAATGCCGCCGTTGACTCGATACTTGAGCGAAGAAAATACAAATATTGAATATTCAATTTCTTCAAGTAGGAATCGAACACATAAGCTGTCGCTTTTATAATCACACGCATCTGTCCCTGAGACACGACTGGTCTTAATCTCTATATATAATAAAACAGTAAAAATATTTTGTCTGTACATTTAATATTTTTGACTGAAATGGATAGAGGGACACTTAACAAGAATAGAAAGCAATTTTTTTTTAAATTTCTTGTCTATCTGCTGTCTGTCTGTCTGTCTGTCTGTATGTATGGTTACGCACATTTCTGAAAATACTGAACCAATTAACTTCAAACTTTCACCATTTGATTTGTTCTAACTCATTTTAACATATCAAGTTTGTTTCATCAAAATTGGATTATTAAAAAAAAGTTATCGTCGTTTGAATGAACTCAAGGCATTAGTTTGCCTGCGAAAATTTTATAGCAATTTTTCTTTAAACATTATTTTTTTAATGTGCAAGGCGTCGTACATTATATTAAGATTGCTATATTATATTTAATGGTTTAAGTCGAAATTCTTTTGTTTATTCATTTCAATTACTCAGATATTTTTTCTAATGATTAGTCTCCACTTTTTATTCTTTTTAGCTTATTTTAATTATTTCGCCTTATATTTTCTTACTAATTCTATTGAAAACTGAAAATAATTTCATAAATATAGTTAATAAATATTCGTATAGTTGAAGCGGGCGTAGCCGCGTCCGGGTCCGCTGGTATTGATCTAAATCTTAAATGAATATATTTTATAAATAACTAAGAGTTGTGACATATGACAAGTTCTGAGTATCCGAGATGATTCTTAACGTGGATACAGTGAGTGGTACAAACCAACTGTTCCTAAGATTAGCGCGTAGCAACCAAACAAACTGCAACGTTATAATATTATTACATACATACAACGTTATAATGGATTACATATGACAATAACGTGCGAAAAAGATCATGGTCCAAGAAGGATGAAGCTGCACAAACGGTGGCAAAACCAGGATTGACGCCACGGAAGGTGATGCTGTGTGTTTGGTGGGATTGGAAGGGAATTGTGTATTATGAGGTGCTGCCAAATGGCCAAAAAATTGATTCTTCTCTCTACTGTCAGTAATTAACCAGATTACATGATGCAATCACACAAAAACGATCAGAATTGATCATTAGAAAAGGTTTTGTGTTCCATCATGACCATGCCAGACCACATGCAAGCTTAATGACTCGAAACAAATTAAAGGAGCTTGGTTGGGAAGTACTGTTGCATCCACCATAAACTCCAAATCTTGCACCCTCAGATTTTCATTTGTTCCGGTCTCTACAAAATTCCCTTAATGGTGTAACGTTGACTTCAAGAGAGGACTGTGAAAACCACTTAATTCAGTTTTTCAACCAAAAACAGCAGAAATTCTTCAGTGATGGAATAATAATTTTTCCAGAAAAATGGCAAAAGGTCATTGAAAGAATGGCATATATTTGGCTTAATAAAATTAATTTGAAAATTTTAAAAAAATGTGTTGGAATTCTAGTAAAAAAACGAAAGGTACTTTTTATCCAATCTATTATTAGTAAATATAGATAAGACGTCAATCTATTATTAGTAAATATAGATAAGACGTCAATAAAGATAGATAAGACGTCATTGTTAAGGTAACGCAAGTCTTAATAAATTATATTTCTGTAAATTCTTTTCAAATACTGAGTAAGTATGGTTTTTTACATCTAAGAAAAAAAATGCTTATTTTATAACAATGAGGCTACAATTAGGCTTCTTTTCTCTATGAATCTGTTGTTCTCCCGACCGATATTAATAGACTTTTTCTGTAAGCCGAGTCCTTAGATTTTTAAGTAATATATTAACCTTTAATGTATGGTAGATTTAAATTGTGTTACAGAAGTGTTCTGTGAGGATAAATCTGTCTGTCTTTAAATATTATATTATTTTATTTTAAAAATTTTTGGGCCATTACGTGTTAGATGGTGAGATTTAACACTATCTTATATAAAATATCTTATTATTCCGAGTGGAATTTGAACCCACAACCGTCTTGTTTACAGTTACAAGCGCTGCCTCTGCGTCACAACGCGACAATCTGCACGTGAATAAAAAATATTTATTATTTAATATTATATTTCTTTTGTTCTGTATACATTATATATTATAAGATATTAGATAGCCATATGTAATAAAATATACCAAAGGAGAGTTACAATAAAGGCTTTAAACTCCAACAAAGGCAAAAATATGACGAGAACCGTTTCTCTTGTTTTTACCTTTTTCTGCCTCGTCCGACGTCCATGGCAATTTAATAAACATTCGTTACTTTGTAAATTCTTGCCTGAGATAGATTTATGTAGACTATTTTCTTGTACCCATATGTTTTCTAACAATTTGCTGCTTTCTTTAAAGTTAATAGTCTAATAGCATAATAAAAACTAACATAGTTCATTGAAAGACAAAAGAAGAAAAAAGTTGTAATTTTCTTAAAAAACTTAAATTTTCGTAAATAATGTTTTTTAGCAGTTTCAAAATCCTTTGTTAACACCAGTTCTCCCATTTTCCGAGACACTGCCTATTATATGATGATTTTCTCGGCACACTCAGGAGCTTCGCGTCATGGAAATGGAGATGTTGAGATGGATGTACGGCGTAACGCGGTCTGACCGCATACGCAACACGTTAATTCGAGGTAGTCTTGGAGTCCGTGACATAGCGGATTAGCTCCAAGAGCGTCGGCGAAGATGGTTTGGCTACGTTACGCGTCGGCCTAAGAACTGCAAGTGCCTTGCTATGTCAGTCCCTGGAGTGAGACCTCTCGGACGCCCAAGAAAGCACTGGTTGGATGTCGTGACGCAGGACATGAGAGCCAATGGTCTAACCACCGAGGACGTTAAAGACCGTGCAAAGTGGAGTAGGTTGAGCAGGAAGGCAGACCCTGGCAATAGCCGGGATTAATGCCAGGAAGAAGAAGACTGCTTATTATGTGATGATTATTTCGAAAGGGACTCAAACCCGCAATCATCGCGTTTGTCCTATGTACGACTGTGCTACAATGATCTCTTTGTATATTGATTTTAAATATTACCCAAACGCTACAGGAGGGGTATGTGTTTATGGCATACATGTGTGTCTGTTCGTTTGTTACTCTGTAACTGTTAAGCCAGTGAAACGATTTTAATAAACGATGCGTCGTTGGACTTCTCTTGATGGTGCGAGTTTTACTGGATATATTAATTTGGATTGAGCAGTAGGGATTTTTGTATTTTTGTAGATTTAAATTTATTTATTTATTTAATAATAAATGTTGAATAAGTTTATTACAGCCATTCGTATTTTACGTACCGCTTGTCGGTCATGATTTATTTTTTTTTTAATATATTTAAAATATTAAAATTATATAATCAAGTAATGTTTTATTATAATGTCGACGACCAATGTTTGGGAGTACAAAAAAATCTTATTACATATTAATAAAACTCTATGTTCCTAATAAAAAACTCATTATTCCAAGAAAAGTAATATTATGAAATTCTGACGTTAATTTTCAAGAAAATAATAGAATGTAGTATAAGACATGTCATCCTGATACAATTTTGAAGGCGGCAAAATTATTAACATTTCATCATGAATACGAAATTAACAAGTGTTATTCTACTTCTATCGTTGGCGCAAAGCTATGCCGAACCTGGCTGGCCACGTTTTATGGATGATGGGCCGGTAGATGCGGCGAATGGTATATGCATATCTTTAT
>DWGR01005518.1:0-10318 GCA_018247715.1 Heliconius burneyi
CGCATATATTACTAGTACTAACTTGTGGATACACTTAAATGAGGTCATACCATGCTAATCTAAAATGTATTATACTCAGCGAAGTCATTCATGCTTTTCAAATCTTAATCGAGATGTTGGCTGTTGGGTTAATGGAAAAGCATATTCACTCAGACTCACTATCGTTGACTCCACTTGCAAATAAAGCGATGTTTCGAGCAGATACGCTTTTGCCAGCGAACACAGAAAATAGCCCTAATGGCCTTCACGGTTATAGAACCAAAGTTGTATTTGGGTCGTTTAAACATGGTATTGACTTAAACTCGGTATAATAGCTTTTTTACGTCCGCTTTGAATTAGTTTTTTAAATGTCCATAGTGCCAAGTGTTTTGAATGTAAAAATGTAACCACTGTAGATATATTTGACTTAGATTTTTTTGTTTGATAATTTTTTCGTCTGATAACTTTTAGTAAGCAGTACATTGTACTTGAGGCACATGTGATAAGCACAATGCTCGTGCGACTGTAAACGCGACGATTGTGGGTCCGATTCCCATTTTGGGTAGTGAAATATTTAGTATTTTCATGTTTCTCGCTCTGGTAATGAGGTAACCACGGCGTTTAGTCCGGAAAGTGGGAAACGGAAGTGTCTTAATGGGGATCCCTCTGCCTAACCTGCTATGAGCAAAATACTAACTAATACTATTAAACTTAACAAAAATATTCACTATAATAACAACATTACCAGACGTTGCTTTAGTGTTTGTTTGGCCCGCTATGCTTTTAAGGGAATGGAAAGTTGGAAATCAAGTAACTGCATATATGCTTACGACCTCTGTCCGCCAAAAAAGATAAAAATTGTTTTTGAAAAAAATATTAAAATTTAAAAGTTGGATTTGTAGTTAAATTTTCGATATATTGTGTGTTGCGGAACACAACTCCGCACAATATTATACAGAAAATATGTCAAAATGTTTTATATATGAATATAGGGTATACGAAATATTATAAAATATCTTTATAATTTTCATATATTCAAAGAATTTTCATACAAGCTTCCGCGAACTAACGCTATCATCTACGTCACAGCTTTTGTATGTTATTAATTTTTTTATAAAAAGATACTTCGTACGTACTCCTTGCTACGTGGTATGGCTTAAGCCAATACTTTATTTGAGAATTTTCTGTAAAGAACATAAGAATATTATACTCGTAAGTATGTTGTAAGCTTTTTGATTGAATTTGTTTTTATATTAAAATGCCAAGTATTTTACATGTTGTATACAATATTATATATTAGAGAAGAAACATAATATTCCGTGAATTTATTGTACCAGAGCGTTACAGAGGGAGCTCGTAATGCCTCCAAAACTCCTCTCCACCTTGAAATGAATGAACTGATGATAGGTCTAGATGGACTCTTTTCGCAAACTCTAGACAGATTATTTTTAAAATTTTATGAAGCATAAAATTTACCCTTAGCCTGTTTCTGCTCAAATACATTTGTAGATTCATATCTCACTTAGTTTTCTTTTTATTTAAAGAGAATAAGTGAGGATATATAATTTAGTAAAAGGTACGTCTTTACTTGTTCTCTATATCATTATATGACGAGGAAGGGAATTATAAGACAGTACTCTCATAAGAATATTTAATCAGCTTCACGCCGTATCTTGCGAACATCAGGGTAGGCAGAGGAAACCTAGTAATAAGACACTCCGTTCCCCACTTGCCGAATTCTGGAGGCATTGCGTGTTGAGTGGCAGAACTCAACGACGCGCTATGCCTCGACACCAGAGCGAAGAAATGGAAATATAAACGTAAATAAATATCTAACTTCCTCGAGTGGGGATCGAACTCAAAACCGTCGCGTTACAGTCACACCCTTGTGCCGGTGTGCCATGACAGCCTCACTTATTTCATATAAAATCATTTTCATTTTCCCAGTTTAATAGGCTGTGTGGGATGACGTTTAGATATCAACATTACAACAATTGGTAACTAAACCTAATCTAAGT
Source organism: Heliconius burneyi (assembly GCA_018247715.1). Classification (NCBI taxonomy): domain Eukaryota; kingdom Metazoa; phylum Arthropoda; class Insecta; order Lepidoptera; family Nymphalidae; genus Heliconius; species Heliconius burneyi. Next base: position 1,998 of record DWGR01005518.1, read on the forward strand.
TATCAGTTATGTATAAACTACACACAAACTAGTAGTATAACTACGAGTATAACATACTCGTATAAAGCTCACTTTGGCAGCGTAACTAAAGAGCGTCGCTGCGGTAACTGTTAGTCGCCGGTAAGGAAGCACGCGGGAACTCTCAGACAGCGTGATAAGTTTGTCCCGCCACCGCCCACTCGCAAGGAATCCAGCTTAATTAAATTACTGGGTATTTATGGAGATTTATATTTATAGTGTTGTTTTCTAGTTAAGTTTTTTTTAAATGGTTTTATAAAAAAAATGGCTATGGTATGGTCTGTCAGAAGGCTTGGAATGTTTCCAAGAGGCGCGGGTTCAAATGCCGTTACGTTCAAAATGTTATACGTTTTCTAAAAACATTTTTCTTTCCTAAGTTTGGAATAACATTATAAAAATACAAATTATATAAAATAGTTATATTGGATTTATGACATATATTTATGTATATATCATAATGTAGATATATGACATGTAAAACATTTCTCAGTTTATTAAAACACAAGGGAAGGATATATTTATTCATTTAGAGCGTTTTACAAAACAAATATAACAAAATTAAAAAACCTTATCTAAATTAAGATGATTTTTTTTCTTATTTGTTTTCAAGTAACATGAATCAAAATTTGTAAATTGTCACTAAAATGCAGGATTCAAAGCAATTTATGTGAGTAATTAGATATAAATTTACTAAACTTTTGAAAAAAAGCTAAGAGTTTTTTTCATGATGTATTTATAAAGTCAACAATTCAAGCCGTTTTCTTTGATACGCATTATAAGTGAGTTGCGCAAAAAGATATTATATTCCGCCATTTTGTTACGGCGGCCATTTCAGATTAACAACAATATAGACTATATGTCGTTGTCATCAGAATTGAAGGCATAATCCAAATTTCAGCTCAATCGGTTATTAGGAAGTGGATTACATTGAACTTGCAAGATTTCACCAATACTATTACACTAGCCCGACGACGGGCGGCGAGTCAAATAAATATATGTAACAATTACTTGACAAATTGTAGCGTTGAAAATCTCCGCTTAAAGCATACAGTGATATTAGGTTCTCCCAGAATACTGTACTGCGTCCAAAATATAGAGTATAGCTAAAATCAATAGAATATAGCTTAAAAAACATTGAAAATTTTCACTTTTCTTCAAATTGAGATTCTAGGATTTTATTACATAGTTAATACTCAGCAGGGTAGGCAGAGGTAACCTAGTGTTTAGACACTCCGTTCCTAAGTTTTCGCCGAATTAGATTAAGAGTGATGAAAATTAGAATAAAATATATTGTTATAAGAGCGTCTAACAATGTGCACTATTTTCACTTAACGAAGTGAAGGTAGTGAACATTGTTAAAAGCAATTCTACATGAAGATATTAAATGTTAAAGAAACATAGAGTTGGGGTTACGATTTGTTCTATTATACAAAATTTTCCTATAGGTGTGTGAGCACAATAAACTGGTCAACTTCGAGTTGGATTTACACATTTAGGGTTTCGTACAAATTACGAGATTCATGTTTGAAGGTCAACGTGTGGGCATATGCACTCATTTTGTATGAAAGAAACAACAATTAAAATTATAGAGAAAGTAAAAAATTCTATGAAATATTTTTTCATTCTTGACACAATTTTCCCCATTTTGGATTTTTTCCTTTATTTTTATTGTAAGTTTGATACTTCGTTTTAAATTTCATTACTGTAGGTCTACAAAAAAAACCCTATATAAATGCTTGTATCTTTCAATAGCGTTGACTCAGAAACATTATTTTTTACTGTGCTCCAAGGGACCATTAACTTGAATATTTGATAATGATTTCAGTTTCATAACTCTATTCGAAATAAATGGTCATCACAGACGGACAAACTGACTTTATAAGGATTCTGTTTTCTCATAAAATAAGAAAACAGTGCTTAATATAAGCATAACTTGTACATCGACATCACTGCAAAAAAAAATTAGAAATATTAAATATTTAATTTCCTTGACTGGGAATGGAACCCACAACCTGTCGCATTTACAGTCTTTTCAACCTTTTGTTCCCCTGGACCACGACTGGCCTCGAAATAAACTGTAAAATATGAATCATTTTATCTGTTGAAATGCGGTACAAAAGTCAGTTATTTACTTAAATGAATGAGTTTCGACGAAATTGCGCTCTTTGCCAACTTCGAACGTACGAATGGACGAATTGGGTAATTAAAGGATGCTGGGAGCATTTACGTATTGTAATTTAATATGTTGAAGTATATTGGGGGAGTTTAGTGATATTTTTGATTGGATACGAAATTAACAGAGCTCTTGATAGAAGAATACGTGAGTAATAATGAATTGGGAAGGATTGCTTTGACACCAGGTTAGGCACCCTGCTGGGTGTATGGGGCATAGCGTGAAGCTAAAAAATAGCTTGTTGCTTACTAATTGTTTCAATCGCGTCACTCTAAATAAGTACAAGTATAATATAAGTTGTATATCTTTCTTCATTATATTTTTAGTAGATTCGTCGTTAAGTTGTTTCAAATAAAAAAAAAACTAAAAGAAATTCAAAAGTAATGTCAAATATAAATCTTCATTAGCGCCCCGTTATTTAATTAACCAACATTCTTTGCGCGCGACAACGTTATTACGGTGCTTGTGAATTTCCGCACGCACCTCCGCAGGCAACTAACAGCGGCCGCAGAACTGCAGCGAAATGGTGGAAATACATGTTTGCGTCACACTCGTTATGCTAAAGGTGCTTTGAGAAAAACGCAGGTCAGTAGGGCTTCGATTCTCAGCAACGATTAATATATTTAGAGCGCGTTATTAGATAATAATGATGCATTTCTCGTCTGTTTGTTACCGCAGAACAAGACTGGGTGAACCGATTTTTATGATTGTTTTTTTTTATTTGAACGCTTCTCATGTGGTCCCATTTTAATTTGGCAATGGACTCATGGATAACATAAGAAAATCACATACGTCTTAAATTTACATTAATATTGTAGGAAACAATCTGAAGTGTCAATTTTATAGGTATTTCACGGAAATAAATCATTACAAACTTACAGTTGTATCCAATTTTATACTTTAATAAAAATATTATGTTATGTAAAACTTTTATAAGTTATAATCTTAAAGTTGGCAGGAAGCCTCGGTGGGTGAGTCTCGAGACTCGCACTTAACCGGTTTTATAAGCAATAACATATTTTGATCTTTGTATTTATCGAAACATATCTAGAGTGGAATTTGCGGAGGATAAAAATAACCCAAACTTAATGTCAACGATATATTGAATCTGTGTCCCTTCTGAGCCATACAAAAATCTTCTAAATTAAAAAAAAATATCAAACACAAGATTGCCTATCTTCACCCATCAACTGGTAAAATGTTATTTTAGTAACTGTTTGAAACATTTAGTCAACACTGAATATTCTAATCTCAACATCTAAGGCCAGTTTGTGAAGTAAACTAAATTACCCTTTTCAATAGCTAAACCATTTTGTAGGCTGAACGTCCAATCACAAGATCACCTGAGGCTCAGATAAGAACGTAATGTCTCATATATACGAGTACATATATTACTAGATTATAATAGACTTGTATTCTAATATTAATATGAGAGGAGAACTGAAATATAATGAAGTTCTTAAAGATTAGGTTTTTGCTATTAATACGTAAAATATCTTCGCTTCTTCATTATTTAAATTATCCTTTTTTTTTCCGAAGTCTAGAGGCAAAGCGTGTTGAGTGATGGAACAACCTGTTGTGCAACGCTTGTACAACTGCACCACGTCTAACCTCCAGATGCTTATAGACTGAGATCCCAGGGTCAATGAAATAAATTTTACTTAGACTTTTGTTGGACTATTATTGTTTTTTTTTATTTAAACTTTTTCTTTTATTGTTCATTGACTTGAAACATGTTATATTAGCATTGCAATTGTAGTGTCTCCAGAATTCGGTGGAAAATGGAGAAAGGAATATCTTAACATTAGGTTCCCTCTGCCAACCTTGATGTGTACGGGACACAGGCCGTGGGCGACATAGTGATAATCAACTTCTAAGTTCTATTATTAGCTTTTCATAGAAAATCCATCTTTGTTAACTTTATCGTCAAGGCGTCAATATTTAAATCAATATTTAACCCTCATTCTGATCTATCACAGAATAACGGACGAGTCGACAGTAAGAAGCTTACTTAATTAGTGAAGCAAACAAGCGCATCTGTCCGGGCTGCTGTCGCACCCGCGTCACACCGCGTCAAGCTTGACGGAGTACGATATGTTTTCTGAGATTTTACCTAAGAATATTTCTAGCCGCCATGGGATCGGTTTACAATATGCTTATTATAATTATATTAATAGTTTGAGGACGTGGTGGCTCAAAATGTCTTAAAAATTTGGTGGAATGTGGGAGACGGAATTTCTAAACAATAAGTTCCGTCTGCTTATCTATCTATACAGGATGAAGAGGGTAACCGAAAGAAAATGTTAATATGAATTAAATGATTTTTTGAAATGAGAAATGGAATTTTAACTTTAATTATATATGAAAAAGCTGTATTGACCCTGGGTTCTCTTCACAGATATTATAGTTATTTTAAAGAGTTCGGATCGGGCCTATAATTTTCGCATTTACAGTTGCTATCACACTGCCCCACGTTTGCATAACTATTATCAAAATAAGCTTCACGTTGTATCCCGCACTATGTAGGGTAGAAATGAAAATATAAATTTAAATAAATATTTTATTTCCTCAAGTGGGAATTGAACCCACAACCTATCGTGCTTACAGTCACACATATCCCAGCGCCACAATGGCCTCTAACTAGCATAGGAAATTATAAAAATATTATTATATCTTAAGCAATTATTGTATATTTCTATCTAACAGTAATATTTAGAAAAGCTTATAAGTAATAAGATTTTCAGTGCCGCCAGAAGGAAGGTAAAAATCTTTCAACATTCAAATGTTTTAATATTGCAAATAGCTTAGGTAAAACAGCCGTACGTATTCACTGCTTCCTAAAATAACTAAAATAGCCTGAAATACATCGTACAGAGCCTCACCTCATGCGAACCCGGCCGCTCCAAACTACAGTATTTCACTATTTTTCTTTTGATAACATAAAATTTCTAGCCTAAAACAGCTCTAGGAAAATTCCAAGACTCGAAGCTTAAGAAGTCAAATAAGAATGAATACCTTTTACTAACTGGCATTTGAACGTTTGAGGTTAATTAGATTTTAAATTAAATGGTTTTGTTGTAATTTTTATTTAATTTAAATGATAAGTTAATCGATTGCAATCAGGAAATGAAAGCAGAGTAGGCAGAGAGAGGAAGGTCATATGAATAGCCTAAGGCTCCTCGTAGAGCAAAGTGGAGGATGTATACCATTCTCTATCTTATAACTAAGAAAGGTTTTGGTTTTTAAAAAACCAATGTCACTAAATGACAATCTAATCATGTTAGGAACATACAAACAGATAATCTTTTGAACTTATAGTAATAATAAAGACGAAAATATATTACACAATAATACTTGTCAAAATATTTTTTGTTATTTCTGACTATAGGTAACCTTATTAAAATATTAGTTTATTATATTATGTATATAATATAAATACACGATTAGAATTTTCCTTTTAAATAAATCCAATTATAAATTTAACCAGAAGTACTATCTATAAGCATTGATACCTGTATAAGTTCGTAAACCATTCAATATATAACATATATCATTTGGTACTTGTCGTGTGGAGATGCGCTTGCATATTGTATGTTCCTGTCTGCGGTACCATGGATGTATAAACGAAATAAAGTACAATCCCACAGGATCAGTTAATCCTTCCATTACAAAAATTCATTATAATACTCATTTGTTTGTTCAAATAAAAACAAAAGGTTTTTGCCGTATTTTTGTATAAATATAAAATTAATTACACGCTGTATCCCGCACACAGCAGGTTAGGAAGAGGGAACCTAGTGTTAAGACACTTCGTTCCCCATTTTCCACTGAATTCTGAAGACATATCGTAAAGAGAGCGTAGCTCAACGCCGCGCTTACCTTGACACCAGAGGGGAGAAATGAAAATACAAAATTTCAATAAATATTGTATTCTGTCAAGTAGGGATCGAGTCCACAACCAGTCGCGTTTTCATCTTCACACACTTGTGCCACGACTATGGACATGGAGTATAAATAAATTCTTAAATAAAGGGAAGACATTGTTTCTTGATTTTCCAAAAAAAAAATAGTCAATATCCAGTGACCTCATTACGAGATGACACGATCTCATGGAGAGTGCTCTTTTACAAGCTCTACAGTGCAGAAGATGCACTTTAATTATTTCGTATGAAAAGGGTAATTTATACATATTTGTACATTTACTGTTACTGTGATTTTAATTTTGATTGAATATTGAAGAGGTAAGAAGTTAATTATTTTTAAGGGCTAGTTGAGTATTTCTTTAAGATCTCTCAGATGCTATTTGAAATTTCATTTGATCACCAGATGCTCTTTTTGAAATCAGGTTAGAGGTATTGATACAATAGCTACAGCAAGTGATGTAAAATTTTATTCAGAATTTTCATACAAGATTACCCCAATTTCACTGTATTTCAGATATATTTGGATAATTATCTGTCGTAAGTGCTTAATCAGAATTATATACAAGCTTATAGTAGATTGATTTCAAATAGTTGAACAGAATATTACGTTCGTTGGGACTTTCAAGTGTCAATTACATTAATTCACGCCTTGACGCCCGTTCATTAAAAATTTTATTGCGGTTTATAACCCTACAATTTATACAGCTTAACGTTTGATGATGGAATAACCGAAAACTTTTTCTTATTAGTTTATCTTTCAAGTTGTGAATTAAATTTCCAAATGTATTTTTAATTAGATGTGTATAAATTTTTGGCAACAAGGAATTTAATATTTTGCAATTTTCCACTTCTTAAGTAACTTCACTCTAGATTTCAAGGTTTCCTCTGCCTACCGCAGGGTAGGCGGAGGAAACCTTGAAATGTATGTGTATGTGCGCGTGTAAATGTATGTGTATGTGTATGTGCGCTGTAAGTAATATGACTTAAAAATCTCCAATGCGAGCCAGTATAATATTACGAAATCAACTAACTAAATCAACATTTCATTTCAAACAGTCTGCTCAGTTTATCCAACAAATTCTGAGCAAAAGCGTAATAGGCCAATCAGCGTCAATAATAAAGGGTATCTGATATTTAATTCCACTCAATCCTCTGTTACCGTCGTCCACTTCAAGACTTGAAGTTATATTACAAAATTTGTGGTTTTCTATCGCATTAAAAATCTAAAATGACTTTCGAAAAAGATGAGATTGAGAAAATAATTTGGTGTAATATTAAAAAATTTTTTTTTTTAAATATCATTTTCAATAGTAAATATAAAATATTTATATATATATTTTTGTATATTACAGTACGTGTATCTACTATATCTTGTGAGAAACATGTAAACACATTATTTTATCTTAAATCGAAGATTTCAGCAAATTCTATGTTTTCTAGTCTGAAGCTAGTCTAGGCGCGTGTACATTGGCGTGTAACTATAAGCGCGAAAGGTTGTGGATTCGAATCTTCTCGAGGAAGTTATATAATTGATATTTTAATTTCTTTGCTCTAGTGTTGAGGCAACCACTCCACGCCTCCACAACAATACCCGAATTCCTCGAAAAATGGCTATTGGAACTCTAGGGTCCCTTTGCCTACCCTGCTATGCGGTATACAGCGTGAAGATGAAAAAAACTATTTGACGATTACGTGAGTACTATAAAAATTGTATTTCAAATAATTGGTTATCTGCATTCAGTGGTCAACAAACTCAATACTGTTATTATTTAGTATGGACTGAGATAGAATGGCAAATGAAACAGCTGGTTTTATCTGCGGGCTCGCAGGCGCTGGGGTACAATAGCCAGGACGTAATGATCCACCGTTCACAGATTATATAATTGTTATTTTGTTTATGTTGTATTATGATGATTCAAGCGCGAAAAGTTATGGGTTCGATTCCCACTCGAAGAAATGATATATTTAATATTTCAAAACGCGATGCCTCCAGAATTTGTGAAGTAATGTTATTGACACTTAAAAATACCTTGAAAGTAAGGACTTATTACAGGTAAGAGCTTAATACAGAAATATATTAGATACAGTGAAGGTGAGGTGGGAGTCTAATATAAAAATAAAAAAAAATCAGCCTCACGCTGTATCCCACACACATCAGGGTAGGCAGCGGGAACTTAGTGTTAATATACGTTCCACAATTTCCGCCG
>DWGR01005519.1:0-10317 GCA_018247715.1 Heliconius burneyi
TTGCGCTCCACTCTGCCGGCCAGTAAAGGCAAGCCAGAGGCGGGGGATAGATTACAATTCCCCTCCGGAGGACTCAGGTCCGTGGGGTCGCCACTCCCCAACAGCTCGCCACAAGCTGCCCTGCGGGCTTATTATTATTATTATTAAGATTGACATTGACTTGCGTCTCGTCGTTGAAAACAGCAACTGTTGAGTTTCTTGCCGGCTCTTCTCAGCAGAACTGCCTTCCGAACCGGTGGTAGCTTTTGTTTGTATGTTAACTCGACGATTCAAAAGTGCTTACATAGTCTATTTGAATAAAGAATATTTTGAATTTTTTTTTCGAATGTGACATTAATGCTATTAGCCTTATTGGCTTTTACAGCGACACCGGTTGGGTAGGGAAGAGGGTACTCTTTCCCTGAGGAATAATCAGGCACTGGATGGCTGCCTGTGAAAATAAAAACCAAACTACAGGCGCGCCCCCTAGCGGGGCTCGAACCTCGGCCTACAGCCTTCGATCGGACTGGGAAAAGTTTAAAATATTTTGAATTTGACATGTGAGAGATATATAGGTTCGGAGAAGTTAGTATTATGGGCAAAGATAAAGTGCCGAAGCAATTTAAATTAGCAAAACTTTTAAAAGCAGAAGATAGTAAAAATGAGTAAAATATGTAAACCCATACAAAGTGTTGATTTGCTTAGAAAAGGTGGAAAGTGCTAATGAATCATTAAACTCAAGATACTTTAATGACAATGGATATAAGCTATATAAAACTATAGAGACCAATCACCCATATGGGAATATAAAAGATATTGATTTGGATTTAACGAATGAGGAAATTTTAAGTCTCACTGGTCAGTAAGTTTATCGCACTTCGTAGGTAATAGACGCTTAGCTTTAGCAAAATGCAGAAATAACCCCACTCCGACTAATTTTGTAACTGTAATGAATAAAATGGGTGACGCTCAATAGGAAATGAGGCATAGTAAATTCAAATCATGGGGAAAATTTTGCAACGGTAGTTACGAAACATCTTATACAGGTATGTGGTTTCTTATGAAATGATTAAAGGGATATAAAAGCACCAAGTGCGTTATGAGTCGTAGTATTTCCGAAGCTATGTGGTTTAGCACCAGATTTTGTTATGGCTAGCCCTCCCGTATTCAGTTCCAAGAACAAACAGTTGGATATTTTAGTATCGGTACAGGAATTGAACAATTGCGTTAAGAATTCAGGCACGGCTCCAGGAATCGATGATAAGTGGTCTTTTGGAATCAGGTAAGCCTTCACTTGTTGCTTTGTACAATAGGTTTTGGATATAGTTAACGCTTATAATATTATTGATATTTCTAGCCTGTTGATTATATTTGGATAAGACTGACGTTGGGTCATCTTTGTGTAAATATATGTGGCAATTTCTACATAATCGAGTGTTTGTTGTAGAAATTGAGGGCAATAAAAAGTTATCACGTACCCCAGTGATGGGCTTGGCGCAAGGGGATCCCCTATCTCCCTTACTGTTTAAGTTGCTACGAGTATATATATATATATATATATATATATATATATATATATATATATATCTCAATATGCGGATGATTTCGTAATGTGTAATTCAAATAAAATTATTAATATAGCTTATAACAACAATCAAATAGCTGTGGAAGCTTTCAGTAATTTAATCGATGAACTTTATTTAAAAATATCAACGAATAAAAGTAAAATATTCATATTTTATAGGCTCAAGCCTCGTGATGATTTTTTGGGTATAAATAATTATTCTATACAACATGTTCATTCTATAAGATATTAAGGTATGTGGGTAGATAGCGGTTTAAAATGGGGTAAGCATTTGGGGAGTAAAAGATAAAATTTTAAGACTCTTTAATATATTTAAGATATTAGCTGGAAGTAAATGGGGTGTTCATACGAAGTATTTGAGATTATTATATATATATTTTAATTCGTAACAGATTAGATTATGGAAGTTTTTATGCAAATACAGAATCGCTAAGCAGAATATTCGAATTATTGGGTTTTTTATTAGGACTACGCCAATACATGCGATGGAGAGTGAATTGAGTCTTCAACCATTACAGATACGTAGGAAATTTTTTTACAGGAAAATTTTGGTTGAAAATTAAATCTTTTTTTATAATCTTAATAGTTCATGTGATATTCTATATTGGAGAAAACAGAAATTGCCTTTGCTCATTTCTGTTCATAGATCCTTACCACATCATTCCATTGCCACAGAAAAGAAATTGTCTATGTTTCTCTGCCTACTTGGATAAGTTTGAAGACATAGTAATGGCTTACTCGTATGAGATCGATATACTTAGGAAAGAATATTTCATTGTCCATTGAAGGTGTCACTAGAAATAAGTCTCAAATATGCTTCATTTAATAAATTGTACACTGATGGCTCAAAAAATGAATTTGGAGGAAGATCAGCAGTTTTTGATCCTCAGAAAAATATAACTTTAAAATTCAAAACCAATGTAAATATATCGATAATGCATATTGAATTAATTGCAATTGAAGAGTCATTACTATATTTTATATTTTATCGACCAACAAAGAAAAATATGTTATTTTCTCTGATTCAAAAGTTTCACTCTTAAACATTTGGCTCGGCACAAATTCACTCTTAAACATTTGGCTCGGCTTACCTCGTTCAGTCGAGACTATCCGATAGCCTATGATATATTAGAATGTATATGTAAAATTGAAGCTGAAAGTAAAATCATAATAATTCTGTGGATTCCATCTCATATTGGAATTGCGGGTACTGAGGCTATCGACAAAGCCGCAAAAGATGCTATACATGAAGCTGATCCTTCTTCTTGTGTTCCGGTATATAAAGAAACATTGAATGAAGTTAACAAAACATATAGACGAGACTGGCAACAGTATTTTGATGAAAGATCTAGATATAAAGATATTTGGTATAACACATGATAAGCGGTCTTCCTTTTTACCTGTGGTTGTATGCATCCAAAATGACAAGAGAATACATAGTGTCACTATTCAGGCTTCGTACAGCACATATTTAATGTAATAAATTTAAATTTTTTATGGGTGTTTCTAACACAGAACAATATGCTTTTTGTAACAGGATTGACGATGTATCTATTTGCGGAGTGAAGTGTTAAGACCACATGGGTTTATTTAGATCATATAACGTAGGGGGATGCGATAGTCTATTAGCAGACTCTCTTCCTTATAAAGCATTACAGTTAGCAAAAATAAGTAGATATTTTTTTATGTTTGATTTTATATTGTAAGTCCATATGTATAATGTTTTTACGGGAGTGGCATAGTCAATATTTGAGTAAACTCCCAGGAATAAATTTTTTTAGATAAAAAAAAAGATCGATCGCAAAACTTAAGAGCGATTCATAAATACAGCTCTTTATATTTTGCTTATAATCTCTTTAGCTCATATAATTTCATACATATATTAACTTAAAGTTCAATATAACTTCTATTTTAAAGGCTTTAATGCATTTACTATACATTTGTAGGTACAGTTAGTCCGATGAATTATCACGCTGTCAGTACAAGGAAATGTTACAAATACTACCAACTGACATAATAAATGATATATTTACGTTCTGACATTTAGAAATTGTGTGAAATTGTATAGATTTTCTATGTATGTATTATATTCTGCTGCAATGGAAAAGCTTTTGTGAGGCTTTTGATAAATGGCGTCTATCGATTTGTCTCTAGTGTAAATGTTTTGCCAGCGACATGTTGTACAGTAAATGTATATACACATACATACATACATACACTTTTTTCTACTATTTCTTCATTCGTATATAGCTAATAGGTCGTGGTGCAGTGGGATAGCTTCCGATTGTAAGCTACGTGGTTGTGAGTTCGAGTTTTACTCATGAGAATAATTAAGTAGTATGTTTAAATTATATTTATTTTCTGCTCGATAAAAACCTTATTTTTTTTACGTTTATATTTCCATTTCTTCGCTCTGATGTCGAGGCAAAGCGCGGCGTTGAGTTTAGCCACTCAATGCCTCTAGAATGCCTCTAGGAGTGTCTTAACAATAAATTTCCTCCGCCTAACCTGCTGAGTGCGGGATCCCGCGTGAAGCTAATTTAATTTGAAACAAACCAAAGCGTTTCTCATCTGCTCAGACTAACTTTGCTCAATACAAGGAGAAAGGAGTGTCCTAACACTATGTCTTCACCATACGCAGGAGATATATTAATCTAAAAATCATATTGATGAATATTTTAACATATGTAGTGTAATGTAAACAATTACAGTCATTTAAATTAATGTAGAAGATATTACAGCCTTTTCAGTCGTCAGTATAAGACAGGATCCTTTAATGAGCACTTTAAAATACTGTCTTTACGATTGAAGTGGGCGTATCTTCCAGTCTTTTTATACAAATATATTTAAAATATATATACTAAATATATTTAAAGCCTAACAAGCAGCTTGCTGAATGTACCTTACACAATTTTTTTAAAAGGAAAATTTTTAAGAACCCATTGCCACTGGTTGACTGGAAGAGCTTATCTTTGTAAACTGAATGTTTTAGAATGTTTTTTTAAAGTATTTGAGTAAAGAATATTATACATTTGAACGTAGTGGAACACGAACCTGCACCTTCCAAGGTGTCGTCGCCAATACATTCCGATCAACGCTATGTCAATATTCTTATACTCTTAATAAGTTCTTTGATTTTCATGATTATTACATATATTAAATGAAACTATTTTAACCAGATTAATCGCGTATATCTAAAATTAAAAAAAAAACAGTTTCACGCTGTATCCCGCACACAGCAGGGTATGCAGAGGGTACCTAGTGTTAAAACACTCCGTTGCCCACTTTCTGCCTAATTCTGGAGGCATTGCGTGTTGAGTGGCAAAACTCAACGCAATACTTAAAATTGTCTCAATTAATTCTTTTTCTCTTGTTAAAACTATTTTTAAGCTCTCCTAAATATAATAAGTACAACAATACTGACTACGTCCCGTGTACCTACAGAAAACAAAATCAGCACTAAGTGGAGCCTAAAAATTAAATAAAGGAACTAATCGAAAAATGAATATTTATATTTGTAGTTCATGTCATACAAAATAAGTACAAATGCCTGCAAACTTGTTTATTAACTTTTATAAGTTGTACTGCTCAAAATTGGTTCGGAATTGCTTTGTACTTAGCAACTTCGATTTATTTATTTTGAAATACGGAACTCTAAAAATAAAGTTATATATTATTGCTTTCCGTTCTTCCTAAATAAAAAAAAATCATTTCGATTTTTTTTTACTGAAACAGAAGTGAAATACCCAACCGAAAAATAGCTCTAAATATATGAAATAAAAAATATATAAAACCTTACAAACTAAGCGATGCAGTAAATTTTTCACATGTCCCATATATTTACCTCAGTAATAAGCTCCCGTTAATCTTTTTAAATCTCGAAGGTACTGGGTTCTTATCTGTTAAACGCTCTTCTGTACCCACGATCTGAGATAATGGCCGGGCTCACCATCTGCCGTCCCGTTTCCGGACAGCTTTGTTTTAAAATAAAATTGGACATGAGAGTATGTTTTAAAAGACAGTCAGTATTAATAAATTTAAATCGTACAAAAAACTTAATTGCTGGTTTGAAAATAACTAAAAGTCCTGGTTGTGGGTTCGATTCCCACTCGACGAAATGAAATATTTAAGGGTTACATTTTCTGTGCTCTGGTGTCGAGGCAAAGCGTAGAGTTCCGCCACTCAACACGCAATGGCTCCAGAATTTTACGGAAAATAGGAAACGGAATGGGTTAACTCCCTAGTTATCCCTATGGCATTGTGGTGGTGGGACAGTGTCTGACGATATACTCGTACTTTGATATGCCAATTTTGAACACCTAGTCAACGGTATTCTAGAATATTGAATATAGAAAACCAACAGGTTGATAATTTATTACATTTCTTATTAATTTATTAAGTCGATAAAATAGCATCCGTCCTGCGAACCTGTTTGAAATCAATCCACTTTTTGGCTTTCTTTAAAACATCCATTGTTTTAGTTAAAAAATTATAAATAATACTGAATATAGAGGTAGTTTTATATATTGTATTTGTTGAAAAATTTTTATGTAATAATCTTACTTTTTAAACGTTACTTTTTATTTAGAATATTTACCTAAGTTGAAACTGAAAATAGCTTCACGCTGTATCCCTCACATTGTAGGGCAGGCAGAGGCTCGAGACACAGGTGTTAAGTCATTCTGTTCTCATTAAGACACTTGTGACTTTCCGCCAAATTCTGAACTCGTTACGGGTCTTGTGACTGTATGAAAATATTAATTATTTAATTTCCTTGAGTGGAGTCGAACGTACAACCTGTCGCGTTTATAGTCACTCGCTTAGGCCACTGCGCCACGACTGGCCTCGACTCGACTGATCTAGAAAGTAATAATATTATCTATATTATATAAGAGTTTTTATGTATTTAAGTTCTCTTAAGTTTTCAAATTAGGATTCTATCCATCGACAATGCTATAACCGTTACTATCACTTAAGTAAATACAAATAGTCCCAAATTAGATAAGCCTTCAAGTATAAGAATAAAAGTATTTTACACGTTTCTTCCAAATGCAGTGTACAATCGTTATATATTAATAAGCTATGTATATTAGAGTAGATGTTGAGAAATTGGAAATATACGTACGTGCAGTCATCGAGAAAAGTCGAAACTCTTTATTTTACCTCTCATAATATTATAAGACTTCTTATTTTAAGTGTTATAATACGAAATACCTAGATAGCAATATTAAAAAAAAAAACTTTATAAAATTGAACTGACTGTCAATTACATAAATATCTATCTATATTTCATACGTTCCTTATAGTGAAACGATTTTTATGAAACTGGGACTGTACTCTTAATAACGATTATTTTGTTTTGATTTGTAATTTTAGTAAAATTAGCACAGTGGCCTTATATCATAACCAAATATTATACAATTCTATCGATTCAGTTTCAATTTTTAATCGGTTAATTACTGAAAATGCAAAGGTACAGCTTAATTGCCTACAATCCAGAAACTACATATGTAGTTATTTAACACTACGTTTTCTCTGCCTACTCTTCAAAATAATAGTAATAATAAATAATAATACTTATTTATCACCATTCTATTAAGCAAATTATAAAAAAGAATAAGATATAAATTAAGTACAAATTTGAGTGCGACAAAATATAGAAGATCCTTTCTTCATCCTTCATCCTGGCATTAATCCCGGCTATTGCCAGGGTCTGCCTTCCTGCTCAGCCTACTCCACTTTGCACGGTCTTTAGAAGATAAAGAAAAATAAACCTCTAATATGCATTATGACGACGACTGTACCCAAGCTAGTGTGTAAATGGACGGAAGAGATATTTTTCAATAACGCAATAATGATAGCCTCTCTAATAGAATATTGATATTCGAGTTGACTGTTGAATTACGACTGGACCGCAGTATGGCGGCGCAATGGAAATAAAATACAATTTTTTATCAATTTTATTGCTTTTTACATTTAAAATAATCTTATTCTTAATGTGCGTGTCCGGTGTGGAAGAAATATATTATTTGGGAATATAATTAAATGCCAGATTGTTTTAAAATCTATAGAGATACATAACATAGAGAGGGTGCATGAATAAGAAAATGATTTAATATTAGCTCTTGGTGGTAGTGTAACAGAAAACGCGTTACGGTTGTGGGTTCATTTCCCATTCGGAAGAGTGTTTTTTTATTATTTTCATTTCTTTACTCTGGTAGAAATGACACGGAGCTGACGGAGTTTCCTAACAGCAGGTTCAATTCGTCTACTGCTTAAGAAAAAGCTTTAAGTTGGTTATTGTCTCGATTCACCCTAAAAAAGTACGATATTTTTCCCTAAAATAACGTATTATATGCTTTTTAAGTCTTTCCCGCATATGACGGAAAACTTAGTCTAAGACATCGCTATTAGACGAAATAGGCAAAATAAATTTAAATTGAATGTTCCTCCGAGACAGGAATCAAACTCATAACTAGTTCTTAGTCCGATACTGTCACAATGCATCATGTGTAGCCACATGTTTTACTTTATTCTAAATTTCCATTCCCACGGCGAAGGTTTACCTTTACCTGTAAGACAGTAAGCGCGATTTGAAATACTGCTATATACATATTTTTTATATAAAGACACAATAATACATATTAAATAGTACGAAAAGGTTCACTAATTTTATCCACATAAAAGCCCAGTTCGCTCGACGGCTGCAAGCCGAGGTTCGAGTCCCGCAGGGGGCGCCCTTACAGTCATCGACTTCCTTACAGGCAGCCACTTAGTGCTTGCATTTCTTCAGGGACAGAGTACTCTCTTCCCTACCCAAGCGATGTCGCTGTAAAAACCAATAGGGCTAACAGCATTAACCCCATGTTCGAAAAAAAATAACATAAAATAGAATATAAACAATTATTTAAATAATATTTGTTAAAAGAGCGAAGCTAAAGTTTTTGTGTGGGTTCTGTACAAACAAGGTTCCTATGTATAAATGCAGAAAGTGATGATTCAATATTGATCAATGGTAGGTTGGTAGGTACATCATGACATGCGTGCGCACGCGTCTAAACAGTTTCACCGGCGATCTAGCCCTTTGTTTGACTTTAATTTTGACTGTACTTCATGATGTTGTAGTTAAATTTGATTTTTTTTAATTTTTTTTTTATTTTGGCTTTCAAGTTTTTTAGCTTATCTGTTGGTTAAATAGGCTATTATTACGTCAAGGGTCATGTGTTATATAATTATTATTATTTTTGTAGGGTTTCATAATTCAAAAGAGAGATACGGAACCCTTATAGGATCACTGTGTTGTCTGTTTTAAGTTCGTCAACTTTTATTGACTTGCAATTATAAAACTGGAGCGGAACCCACGGCTCGAGTTTCCGACCCGCACTTACGCGGTTTTTACTACAAAATGCAGTAGTCTTAGTTCAATTAGATATTTATCTAAACAAATGTACCTAATTGTGCACTAAAGCACATAACTGCTTGAGCCCACACTGTAATATACGTTTCGTAGGCGTTACAGTCGTTACTTATCACTTCATCTGCCGACTACGAAATTAAAGAGAAAAAAAAAAGATAAAAAAACACAATGAAGAAATGGAGAAATGACTACTATGAAGTAGAAGACCATCATCATTAATGACAAGTGGAAATAGTTTATGAGATATTTCGTCTCTGCGCTTACAGTGGCTTAAATCGAAATTATCAATGTGACGTAATACAGCATAATCAAAGCCTTCCTCGCAAACGAATATAATAAAAAGTCTATTCTAATCAGAAGACCTGGAGATTAGCATTAAATCAGATATACTTAGACCAGCATATGTATGTGTTCATTCGTTTCTTTTCGGCATCGTGCTGTATCCTGCTTATAGCAACGTAAGCAAAGGTAACCTAGTGTTAAGACACTCTGCTGCTCACTTTCTGCCGAATTTGCGAGGTATTGCGTGGTGTGTGATGACTGAGTTGATGGTACTCAACTTCGCTCTTTGCCTTGTTACCAGAGCGAAGAAATGAAAAACAAATCAGCTTTACGCTGTATCCCGCACACAGCAGTATAGACAGAGGGAACGTAGTATTCAAAACACTCTATTCCCCACTTGCTGCCGAGTTCTGGAGGCATTGCGTGTTGAGTGGCAGAACTCAATTTTGTCGAGGCAAAAAAATGAAAATATACATAATAAATTATAATTCAATTCCTTGAGTGGGAATCGAACCTATAACATCGCGTTTACAGCAATAATTTATTATGATAGTAATTCTAAGCAGGTATTATATATTTTTCACAGATTTGATCGTCTAACAGTAGCATCCACAGTAAACTTGGACATCCAAACACGGTTAACAGCAAATACAACCGTGTCCGTTTAACTGAAACCAGTTATAATCCTATGTTGTTACTTAGGTACCTAGTATTGCCCATTTCTATTCTAATTGATGTGTTACGAAAATTTGTAATTTATAAATATCAAGCGCAAGCGGGTTCGCCCACCGAGGGTTCTGTACACAAAATGGAGACCTCGAGCTTTTTGTTGAATTTAAACCTTACATCTGATACCCTTAAAAAAATAAAGTATATATAATATAATAAAGTATACCAGAGTTTGTACCACTTGGAAACATTTTTTTCACTCAGAACAGTTTCACCGTATGCCACTGTCAACATTTTAAGTGTTTCGGAGCACTTTATTTTATTTTTTACACAAAATTTGATGCAAATCCTTTGATCCATATTTTTCGATAGCAAGAAATCGCCG
>DWGR01005520.1:0-10317 GCA_018247715.1 Heliconius burneyi
ATCCGGTCGAGTCTGCCCATGCGTGTCGCCATTGCTGGCAACGTGACTCTCCCACTCGTACTTTAGTCGCCTCTTACGACACCACCAGTACCAGGGTGATCCTATTCTAAGCCGGGAACACACGGCGGCACATTTATTTATTTTATTCATATTAACCATCTGTCGTCATACGTCGTGGTGACGCAGCGGCACAAGGGTGTTACTGTAACGCAATAGTTATGGGTTCGATTCTTTCTCGAGAAAGTGAAATAATTTTTTTCGTTTATATTTCCATTTCTACGTTCTGGTGTCGAGGCAACCTACCTACCCTGCTGTGTGCGTGATACAGCGTGAAACTGATTTTTTTTTTCTTATTTTTATAGTAGGTACTCAGTGTATCCTTATGGCTGAACAAATGGCGAATAAAAGCTAATATCACAAAATCTGTGCACGTCACCTTTGCCCTGAGAAAGGGCGACTTCCCATACAACTAAATCAAACCATTCTGCCACACACAGATAGAGTAAAATACCTAGGAATGCATTTGGATACGTACTTGACGTGGAAAAACCATGTAAAGAGTAAAAGAGATGAACTCAATATCCGATACAAGAATCTCAAATGGTTGAGTGGACAGAACAGTATATTATTAATTGATAATAAACTGCTGATTTATAAAACAATCCTTAAGCCTGTCTTTACTCACGGCTTACAACTGTGGGGTAGCTGTAGCGATTCTAATATCTTAATACTGCAGTATTAAGATATGCAGAATATAATACTCATCTATATGTAAAGTTCCATGGTTCGTTACCAATGCCGAAATACATAAGGAACTAAAAATGAACACCATAAAGGAAGAAATCCTGTCGGCTACAGTTAAATATAAGGGGAGGCTGGAGGCCCATCCAAATGAACTTGCTGCAAAGCTAATAACGCCTTCTTATCAAAAACGACTTAAAAGGAAACGACTTCAGCATCTGAGTTCTTAAGAAAAGAGGAGATTTCCTCAATGGAGGTTACACTCGAAACGCGATTAAAACACCCTCATCACATCTGCTAAAAATACAGAACGCAACTGATTGCAGATAAAAGTGGAAAAAAATATTATTATGTGGAACAGATTAAAAACCTTTCTGTATTGCGTTATAAAATTTCGCATAAATTATATATATTTTATGAGCTTTATTCATATTATTTAGTAAGCTTTATTGAGCTGAGCGAAGCGAAGCTATTACTGGGCAGATGTGTTTCGTTGTAATGCTACTCGTGCCGTGCACAGAGGGCCTCAAAATACTTATGTTTATATAAAAATGTATTTTTAACCTGTTATCTAATACAAAACTTTTTTTTTAATTAAATCTAAGAGTTAAAAATTACAGCCACTAATCATGATAAGACTAAGGTTATTACATTTCGGCACTATCAATAAATTTTAAATGATGCTGTAAATATATTATCTTAAGCTTTCGATTTGGTTTTATTAAATGGCCATATATTTTCTTTAAATGTAAGATAAAACACTTAATACGTCAAAATAAAATGATTGAATTATATTTTTTAATTCAAGTTGTAATAGTAAGGGAACATTTTATATTTTAAATGAGCATTAAATGTCTGTGTACACTTTTGCATTGAAATTACAAAAAAAAAGTGGTCATGTCGACCACGAAGCAAAGCACTGCCGTACCATACTATTCTGGAAAAACTTATATATTTTCGCGCCCCTATTTGAAAATTATAATATTATTTAAATCTGTTAAATTATCATCTTCTAGTAAGCTATAAGCACACACCAGAATTCAAAATTGCAAACTTGTAGGTTATGTAAGTTATGCGAGAGCAAAGTTTCACTATTTCGATACTGATTCACTCATTTATAATCAAAATAGAACTGGGATAGGGTTTTATGCTCACATAAAGGGAAAACTATGAAATGCAAGAACATCGAAAATCTGAAGTACTTGGTGACCCTGATGTGAAACTGTATGCACCTATAAGCCAAGATATTGACATACTTTCTTTGCAAAATTTATTCTGCGTGCTGAGACTCTTCTTTTTATAAGCAAAAATCGAAAGTCGTACAAAAAACTATTATTAGTAACGTAACTAGCTATCCTGCTTTGTCAAGGACTCCCGCTTTTAAATTCTAATATCAAAGCAAATATCATTATATTAATAGTGTCTAATATTTCTAAAAATGACTGTAATTGAAATAATTTGCCGAAACACGTTTATCTCTGACATTTCCATTATCACTTTATTGTAGGATAAACGTATGATTGATACCTTTGCAAGTATTTGTTTGTAAATAAAATATCACATATAATTTACAAGAATAAAAAACCTAGTCCGCTCGACGGCCGCATGCCGAGGTTCGAGTCCCGCAGGGGGCGCCTTTACAGTCGTTGACTACCTCACAGGCAGCCACTTAGTGCTTGCATTTCTTCAGGGACAGAGTACCCTCTTCCGTACCCAACCGGTGTCGCTGTAAAAAAATAAGCTGCATGATCAAAAAAAAAGGAAAAAAATCTAAGCGGTATTTCATTGATCTGATTTCTCAATAGTTCTAAAATTGTAACATTCTTGAAATTGTATCGTATTATTTAGTTTTTTTTTTTGTACATTGCATATCATGGAGGGAGCATAGTGTTGAAACACTCCGATTTCTATTTTTAAAAAAGACAAGGCAAACGAGCGTACGGCTCACCTGATGGTAACTGATCACCGCCGTTCACGACCCCGTGTAACATTAGAGGAGCTACAGGTGCATTGACGGCCTCTAAGATGGAGATGGGCGCGCTTTTTGGCAGTACACAGGTCGTATCGACCTGGATACACTGCCGCAGTAAGGTTATTCCACAACGCGGGTGGAAGGAAGTTCCTACGAATGTTCTTTCCGCTCTTCATTTTCCGCCTCATTCTGGAGACATTGTGTGTTGAGTTGCGAAAATCAACACCGCGCTTTGCCTCCATACGAGAACGAAAAATGAACATATTAAATATTACATTGTGCCTTGTGCCCCCGCACCACAACTGGCCTCTTTTCTTTATAATAGTAAAAATATCCATCTCTAATAAAAATATCTATATCTAGCCTTATTTCATTATCCTAAACATAAACAATAATATGTATGTACTGAAAATTCAGTGACGCGCCGTCTAATCTAAACGCTTTAGCCAATTGAGATATTAATCCTTAATATTTATGATTAACATTTTTAAATATTATGAAATAAATAAAAACTATCTAGACTCTCTAGAGAAAATAAACACATATGAAAATTACATAATTATAAATTACTTTTGAAAAACGTGTTTATGTGTGTGTAGTTTATATTTCAGGTAAATATTTTTTTGCTTCACGCTCGATTCCGCATGTACGAGTGTAGACAAAGGGAGCCTAATGTTAAGACAGACTCGGTTCCCTTCTTCCGCCGAATTCTGAAGAGGATCAGATCAGAGCGAAGAAATGAAAATATTTAATACTAGCGGCCTGCCAGCGGCTTCGCCCGCTTTCCTGGGTATTATAATTATATAGATTGCTGTATAATTTTCGCAAGCAAACCAATGCCTTGAGTTCATTCAAACGGCCATAACTTTTTTTTTATGAATCGATTTTGATGAAACAAACTTTAGATGTTAATTTAGATATTAAGTTGAGTTAAAACAAAGCAATTGGTGAGAGTTTGAAGTTAATCGGTTCACTACTTTCGAAGATTAGAGTGACCATACATAGAGACAGACAGATAAACAAGAAATTTTAAAAAAATTGCTTTCTATTATTCTTTTTAAGTGTCTCTATATCCATTTCAATCAAAACTATATACAAAACATGTACATGTAAAGACAAAACATTTTTACTGTTTTATTATATATAGAGATTTCATTTCTTCGAATGGGAATCGAACCCACAATCATTTCTGGTTCATAATCAACACAATTGTAAATTAACTAATATTAATAGGTAGCTATCATTTTAACATGTGATAAGTAAACGTATTACTATAATCTCATGGTCACGAGAAAGCAGCTAAATGCGGAAAAGTGGAATTAAAGTGTATTTGTTATAATGATTAACTGAGGGCCTTCCCTCGCTCCGGTTACGAGCCAAAGCGCGGTGTTGAGTTCCGCGTATCTCGTTACCCGCATTGATTTTAGTTATATAGATATTTCGTTATTTTTGTGCAAAATTACACGTCGGGTATCCAAAATGGCAAAAATATATAAAACAGAGTGAACTGAGATAAATGCTTCTAAAATTTCTAAACTTAATTTTTCCGCTTTTAATTTTTTTATTTTGATGCCATCGTGGCACATGGGGGCACGGAGAGCAAGGATGTGATTGTAACTCGTCGGCTGTGGGTTCGATATCTAATTTACTTGTCCTAATAAAGTATAAGCAACAAAATCTTAAAATAAACCTCAAGCAGTTGTAATGGAGAAAGAAACCTAAATTACCACTTACGTTCAAGTTGAACAAACTACAAGTCATCTCTTAGGATAATATGTTATTTGTATTATCGCAGGATAATGATTGTTTTTATTTTACAGGTTACATGAAATATAGCTATAATAAAGTCTTATCTATGAAATGAACTTGTGCATTGTGTATGTACAGATATAATGATAAAACTGTATATAAAATCTGTTGGCTTTCTCCATTCGTAACATATAACGAACAAGTAAGTTGCATAAAACTAAATTTTTCTTATTCATTAATTAAATATCTTACAGTTATTATTAATAATATATTATTTGTTTCAGAAGAAAACATGAAATTCCTGATCGTACTCGCCCTCTGCGCCGCCGTAGCTTCGGCCAACTTGATCGGACCGATCCCTGCCATCGACGAACTGGCTGAAATCAAAGAAATCATTGCCGCCATCAACTCACCAAGCACTGACCCCGCCACCGCCGCTGCTCTACAACAAATGCTTAATGATCTTCTTGGTCTTGACAACATCGCTGTTGGTCCCGCTATTGTGGAAAATGAAGCCGTTCCTATCTCAGTTGGACCAGCTATAGTTGATAACGAATACGTACCAATCTCTGTAGGGCCTGCCATTGTCGACGAGCAAGTAGCTGCCCCCGCTAGCTCCCCTCTTGTCCAAATCATCGTCAACATTAAGCCTAACTCTGGCATCGCTGGAAACCCCGTCGTTATTGAAGGATTGCCCGTTATTGTTGATGAAATCAAGCCCACCCCCGTCATTGTCGTTGAACAACCGGAACTCGAACCAATCATCGTTGTAGACCAGCCCGAACCTGAGGTAGAGCCTGTAGTCGTGGTTGAAGAGCCTCTTCCATCACCCCCAAGCATTATTGCCCCCATCGTACCCCTCCCGGAAGACCTAAACTGAACCAATCCTGATTTGAAATAAGTATGATTGACAGTAAATATATTTTTTATTAAAAGCAACATAATTATGTTTTATTAAATATACTAACCTTACATATTACATATATTTCACACTAGCAGCCCGTTCGCGACTTCGTCTGCTGAATTACATAATAATTAACTGTCTTCAGCTACTTAAATAAAACAGTTATTTATAGTAATTTTCTTAAACATCATTATTTAAAATAGTGTAACTTTTTTTATAAACTGATTCAAATAAGACAACACACATTCCAATGTTAAGGAACTTTTATTTTTTTTATAATAGGGCCAACTTCGAATACAACATAATATGTTATAGTAGCGGCCCGCTGGCGGCTTCGTCCGCTTGAACTACATGATTATAGTTGTTGTTCTTTATTTATGGCGTTCCAATACATGATTATTCATTTAATAAACAGAATTGACTGACAGAATCGAATGTCGAATCGATAATACTTTATTGAGAACCTCCTCCTTGTTTTGTAAGTTAAATTAAATGAGGCCGTCGTTCCGCAGCGGCACATGGGTGTGACTGTGACGCGACGGTTGTGGGTTCGATCCCCACTCGAGGAAGTGAAATATTTATTAATTTTTATATTTCCATTTATTCGCTCTGGTGTTAAGGCAAAGCGTGGTGCTGATTTCTGCCACTCTATACGCCTCCAAAATTTGACAGAAAGTGGGGAACGGAGTGTTTCAACACTAGGTTCCCTATGCCTACCCTGCTGTGCGCGGGATGCAGTGTAAAGCTGATTTGAGTTGATTAGACTTTTATTTTGCATTAATTATTTTACCTTTTACTCTTGATCTACACTCTCGCACCTTCTAGACACTCTTGGCCCGAGGTATAGCGAGGAGAGGTTAGCCATCCACACTTTCATATAGGCGCAAGATATTATAATATTGGTGGGCACAAAAAGCAGTTAACAGAGTGAGGATGTGTGGATCCGATGAAGATTTGACTCGCCAAGTTTCGTGCTCAGAGCCTCTAGGATCCTCTTTACAATAGTCTCAATTCGCCTCCCACTAGATGGGCCCTCACAAAACGGCGTAATGCCTCATGTACATCGGCGTAGTCGGAAAGTTCGTCAGCGAGTTTCGTCACTACTACGCAGATTGAACACTTCCAACTTTGCCGGCCAATCAAAACAAGTCAGATTACATAAATGCATTGCAAAAAATTAATCATTACAATTCCTCTCAAGAGGACTCAAGTTCGTAAGGTCGCCACTCTCCAACAGCTCGCTAGAAGGTGTACTATAGGTTTATTATTAATCTTCACCTAGAGCGAACCTGGAAATCTAGTGTTAAGACACTCCGTTCTCAATGAAAACACTTCCTTTTTCACTTAATATTTAATTATTTATATCATTATTTTAATGAATCTATATTCAAACTAATTAAATAATTTAGACTGATTACGCAGGAGGATATTATTTCAATGTAAGAAAGACAGAATTTAAAAATGATGAATGAAATTGTTACTTCTATACAATACATGTTATAAACTAAGTCGGTACCAACTTAGATATTTTTCTTCTTTTTAATTTCTTTAGTTTTCGTTTGGTGTATTCAGTTGTTTTCTCTTAATGTTATTATTCTTCCCTGGCGTTGTAGTGAGAAACATAAATTAACAATTGCAATATAACCGTAATAATCAAAATTTTTTAAAATTCAAATTATAAAATGTTTTTTTTTAAATAATTTTTATTAAAAAATTTAAGAAATATTTTATTAGTTGAATTTCATTTTAACGTTTTAAAGTATCTACGCTCGTAATATAAAGGATAAATGCAAATTTTTTTGAGCTTTACGCTGTGTACCCCATTTAGCCAGGTAGGTGTAGGGAAAATTAGACTCAATGTTTAGACACTCCGTTTTCACTAAGACTCTGTTTCCCTTCGGTTCATTCGCACGTTTGTTTCACGATTGGCCTCATGAACATAAGTTAGGTCCTTACCTATCCTGAGGAGAATTATTTTAAAATTTAAAAGTTTCTAAGCCAACTGAAGAAAATGAAGAATTAATGGTCACTTTTCCCTACGAATTCATTTTGTATAATAATTATAAATGTGCAACACTTATTTATTATTATTTATACTTCTGTCTATTTGTATAGATATTATATAACATAAGATAGTTACCTAAAGCATAGAAACTAAACTCTTGTTAAACTTAAAACTCTTTGTGATATTTTTATATGAAACCGATAAACTAAACATGAGACCATCGCATACACTTAGGCAGAAAGAATGCTTAAAAGACGATACAATATTTAAATTTTTTATCACCGGATTATATTCCTAATCTTTTCGGGTGCAACGAATTAAAGACTGACTTTATATGACTTTTCGTTGAATATCGAAATATGTAACGATAATATTTTGTATGAAACCAAGAAAATATTTGTTTTTTTTTCAAATTCAAATTCAAATAATTTTATTCAAAATAAAAAGATACAAGCTTCATTTTGTGAACGTCAAACAATCTACCACCAGTTCACTAAAGTTAATGCCTCAGACCCGAGAAGAACCGGCGCAAGAAACTCAGCGGGACTTATTTTTTTTTAAACCAATTTTATACAACATTTAATCATTTATGACACTGATACCTTTGAAACAGACTGGAGCGAGCATTTCATTCCCAAGGCGTGTTGTCATTTATAAAGTCATTAATTTGGTAACAACCTTTAACACACAAACGTCTTTTCACAATTTTTTTGAATTGTGATATAGGAAATTCTCTGACATTTTCTTGGATCCTATTGTAAAAGCGTATACATTGTCCCATAAAAGAATTACGGATTCGATGCAATCGAGTCACAGGTGCACTAAGCTCAAACCTATTTCTAGTATTAATATTATGACAATCACCAATTTTGGTAAAACCATTGATGTTTTTCATAACATACATTAAATTTTCAAAAATATATTGAAATGTAACTGTCAATATGTTTATTTCTGTAAACTTTTGCCTCAAGAAGTATTTAGGGCCTAAATTATACATTGCACGAATAGCTCGCTTCTGCAGGACAAATATTGTTTGGATACCGGCTGCATTACCCCACAGTAAGATACCATAGGACATAATACTGTGGAAGTAACTGAAGTAAACAAGTCGAGCCGTTTCCACGTCAGTTAACGATCAAATTTTTTTGACTGCGAAAGCTGCTGAGCTAAGTCTATTCGCCAATCCATCAATATGGGGTCCCCACTGGAATTTGGAGTCTATGGTGATACCGAGAAAATTTTATTTATTTTATTCCTTTGTTTATTAACAACAGAGGTTATTTTTTTATAAATTGTATTCAAATATTATTTTCTAATCTAAGTTCAAATGCAAAGTCTTGACATTTTTTTCACTGATGCATGCATGTTTTGTACCAAATAAAGCTTTAAGATTGTGCTAAGTCAAGGTCAAACGGTCAAGTCCATGTTTTTATGTATTTCGTTAAAAAAATAATATCTATTAATTAAAGACTATTTTCTTTGTTTTTAAAAAGTCCTCTAAACCAGATTATTAACATTTATTTGTTGGGGCACTAAAGTGCTTAAAACAATCGTATATCAAAAGATTATAATTATGATCACAAAGATAAATTTCGATATAAAACCAAGTCAACATTTCTATATTCATTCGGTATTTTGTAACAATCAAACGAGTAAGTTGAATTTCTTATAAATATTTTCATATACTTTTTTAGCTTCACGTTGTGTCCCGCACATACGCAGAGGGAACCTAGGAACCTAGCGTGGAGACACTCCATTCCCATTAAAAAACTCTCGTTTCTCATTTTCCGCTGAAATCTAGAGGCATTACATATTAAGTGGCAAAACTCCACGCCGTGCATTAATACGTATATAATATTTGTTTCAGTCGACAGCATGAAATTCCTTGTTGTATTCGCACTTTGCGCCGCTTCGGCTTCAGCCAACCTGATTGGGCCCATTGTAGCTATAGATGAGCAGGCTGAAATTAAAGAAATCGTTGCAGCCATCAACCATCCAAGCACTGACCCCGCTACCGCTGCAGCTCTCGAACAGATGCTCAAAGACCTTCTCGGCCTAGACGACATATCTGTTCCTATCTCAGTTGGGCCTGCTATTGTAGAAAACGAAAACATTCCTATCTCAGTTGGACCTGCTATTGTAGACAATGAAAACATTCCTATCTCAGTTGGGCCTGCTATTGTAGAAAACGAAAACATTCCTATCTCAGTTGGACCTGCTATTGTAGAAAATGAAAACATACCTATCTCGGTTGGACCTGCTATTGTAGACAATGAAAACATACCTATCTCGGTTGGACCTGCTATAGTTGAGGGCATATTCGAACCAATCTCTGTTGGGCCCGCCATTGTCGACGAGTCTGTTGCTGCTCCCGCTAGCTCTCCTCTTGTTCAAATTATCGTCAACATTAAGCCTAACTCTGGCATCGTTGGTAACCCTGTCGTTATCGAGGGTTTGCCCGTTCCTGGCCCCGCTATTGTTGATGAAATCAAACCCACCCCCGTCATCGTCGTCGACCAACCTGAGCCAGTCATCGTTGTTGAACAACCCGAACCTGAAGTTCAACCTGTAGTTGTTGTTGAACAACCTTAACCTGTTCTTCCCGTGGTGCCTGTTCCAGTAATCCTCAACTAAATAAAAGAAATAAAGAAAAGATCGATTGTTGTCGTAAATAAACGTTGATTGTTATAAAATAAATATGACTTTTTAACCGATATACTGTTTTTTTTTCCAATTAAACACTAGAAAGTGTTAGATTTTAAAATAAATAATTTCTTATACATACACAATTAAGTATAATATTTATATAAAAAAAGTTAATCGATTATGTTCTTTGAATGACATCGCTGTTAATCTTGTCGTGACTCCATACTTGGAATATCGAAAATGGTGATTTTGGATATTCCAACTTATGCGCTATACTGCACTTACATGGCTCTCTTAGTA
>DWGR01005521.1:0-10316 GCA_018247715.1 Heliconius burneyi
TTATAATTTAGCCTAGATACCCTCGATTTTTTATTATTTATGGTAGATATTCAAATGTTGTATTTTTCTTTAATAAATTAACTTAAGAAAATTAAGTCTTTCTCATTCTTATTAAAAGTCAAGAGTTTTGTTATCATTAATTTAATTAAATCATACCATTTCATTTCTCCTTGAAAGTTTTGAAGTTTATAGGCGTTAGGTTCAGACAAATTACAAACAGAATTTAAACCTATTATTTACTTGTAAAACTTATTTAAAAAGCAAAGAAAAGGAATATACCTATATATAATACTAAATATACTTATAGTTAATATTTTTTGTTAGACAGTGAAACAAAATAGATTTAGCTGTCCACTTTCCGCCTGTAATCGAGACATTGCGTATTTGAATGGTATTACTAGCGGGTGTCAATAAAAATCACTTATTGCCCCAAATGTAGATAGAAGCAACAACCTTCATGTTTAACATAAGGCGGTGTGTGCGAAACGGAACATATTAACATTAGGTTCCCCCTGCCTTCCCCACTATGTGTGAGATACAGCGTGAAACTAAAAACAAAATAGAAAATAACAGAGCATCTCGCTTTAAATCAAAACGCAATCAACATTCTAGGATCAGAGCTTTTTCAGAATTTTAATTATACAACGAAAACAACAAAAATACGAACAACATTCACATGTTTGAACTAAATACATGTTTTTGTTTTTCAAACTCACATAACTAAATTAGCTACTGTTTCAAGGTAAAAAAATATTTTATATTCAAACTATGAGAAAAAAGTATAATGTATGTAAAATTATACAAAAATATTATGATGAAAAATATCACAAAAGAATTTATTTTTCTACTCTATTCTAGAGGCCGTCCACGTCTGGCCTCTAGAAGAGAGTAGAAAAATAAATTAGAGACGTAGACGTGGTCAGAGATGAGGCACAACCATGCGGTTTGTGGTTCGACTCCCACTCGAGGAAATGAAATATGAATATTTTCATTTTTTCGGTGTGGTAACGCCACAATACTACGCCACTCAACATACAACGCCTCCAGAATTCGCCAAAAAGTGAGGAACGAAAGTGTCTTAAAGGGGACAGAGTGTCCTAACATTAGGGGTCCCGTTGTATACCCTAATATGCGGGATACAGCATGAAAATGAAAAAAAAAAAGCAGAAAAATAACCATAAGAGTATTATCGTTTGAAAGTAAAGTTTAACAGTTTGCGGTCAGAAGTGGGTCGCAATTACCGGCGTGAAGGCAGCGGGCAGGACTTGGGACTCGGATGAAAGGGGCCTCGGGCGTACGTACGTGCTCCATATTACGTCTTTAGGAGAATAAAGTGAGACATGCGATTTTAAAATGCTTGAATGGATATTTCAATCCAAGATGGATTGAGTATGTTTTTGTAGGATATTTTATTTAGGTTAGGATGGAAATTTAATCTTTGAAAAATAAACTTGTGGCTGATATCAGATTTAATATTTCTCATAAGATATCCATACATTCTACAACTTTTGTATCCTTTATATGCATGGCAAGAGGATAGACAGAGTGATCTTAGAGTTTAAACTAAGGTGAATGATGATCTCCACATCCTGTCCAATTTTGAAGACATTGCCAGTTGAGCGGCGGAGCTCAACACTACCCCATATACCCCGTTACCAGGGCGAATAAATGAAAATAATTAATTACTCCGAGTGGGAACGACAAGCGTCCCCAAGCGTTACCGACCCAACAAGCGTCAGTAACATATTGTCTCACTGTAAAACGACGATCTTAGAATATAAACATTTTAAACATCTATCGAACCCACGACCAACGCTACAATGGCAAAATCGTCAAAGCTTCCACTATTATATTAATATAACATTCAAATTAAAACGACTCCACTATAGCGCAGCTGTTTTCTATATTTTCAACCCTATCGCAGTGACGTCACAATATTACTGACCCGGGGGTATACGCTCGATTTGCAGGGGCTTATAGTTAAATATCGCGAAATTCAGTGTATATTGCTTTGTTAATTGGTGCCTTGGTTGTGCAATTAGGAGTTAATTAATACGCCGTGGTTGTCGATTCAAAACTCATTTGGAAGCAAGTAAGGCTGGAATATTGAATATAATTAAAACGATCTAGTCAAATTAACGTCATTCTTATATTCCACAAAAACTTATGCTAATCATTTAGTGATAGAGCAGTGAGCAGCAATATTTATGGGTGCTGAACAGTTTGTTTGGTTGAACCCTCCAGGTTGAAGGTCTTAAGTTTCCTCTGCATATGCGGGATACATGGCTTCACGCTTTTCCCGCATGGCCATGGGGATGGGTAGGCATAGGTATGTATGTATGGTAGGTATCTTGATTTTTCTCCTTACTTGATTTTTACCCAATTTTCAAGACATTGCGTGTTGTGCTGCGGATCTCAACGCCGCACGTTGTCTACTAGGGCGAGGAAATGAAAATAATTTAAATATTCATTCCCCGAAGCTACGACCATCGCGCTTACACTCTATGGCCATCTCACAGCGCCACGGTCGCCTTTGAAAGCTTTATGTTAAACCAATATAAAAAGGTTTCCCCGGCGTTATTTTTCCACATTTTTCCAGATATATGATAATATATTTTGTGATGAATCTCGTCCGACAGTGAAATTTGCCTCAAAGAGATTGAAATCTCGGGCTGAGGGTTAGCAAATTGTATATCGATTGTCAGTTATTATCTAACATAATAAAATATGAAAATGTTTTTGAAATATGTTTCATTTTGTTATTGTATTACATTTTATCTTTTGTTTTTTTTTATATATTTATTCTACGCTATAGGTAACTCCAACCACAGCTTCAATGTAATTTATAGAAACCATTAACATGGTGTAATATGGATTAGTTATAGTTTCCCCGAGACATGAACTAGTAGTTGAACTGAACGCTACGCTATGCCTCGTTTACAGAGTGAAGAAATGATCGTGTTCAAATATATAATTTAAAAGATGTTTATGTGTCAGCTTCACACTTTATCCCACATACAGCAGGATAGGCAAAGGGAACCTAGTGTTTAGATACTGCGTTCCCCACTTTCTGCTGAATTCTGGAGGCATTGCGTGTTGAGTGGCAGAACTCAACGCTGCGCTTTGCTTCGACACCAGAGCGAAGAAATGGAAATATAAACGTAAAGAAATATTTCACTACCTCTAGTGGGGATCGAACCCACAACCGTCGCGTTACAATCATACCATTGTGCCGCTGCGCCACGAGGAAACACGTGAAATTTCAACTATTAATATTTTTAAGAGATTTTTATTTACATTTAACGAATAATCAATATTGTATCGCTAACTCGGCTTTTCAATGTAAACATTTGTGAGGGCGAACTCAGCAATTACGAATGTCAATAAGTTTAAATAGCCTCAAGCTGATAGTTAAATTGAAGTGCCGTCCCAGTTTAAATTTAATTTTAGTTTATTTATTCAATAGGGCTTCTTTATAAGTTTTCAGAAAATATTGTTTTATTTGTGTATTATCATCATCCATGACTATATATACTTATGAATGCTATTGGCATTTAAATAATAGGATAGAACCTAAAAAAAAAATTAAAAATGTTGTCTATTAGTCTGTACGTTTGTTTACGCTAATCTCAGAAACGGTTTAACTTATTTCATTACAATTTTCACTATTGTATTTTGGCTTTTCAGCTTGCAGCTTCCCTTAACATTTATTTCAACCGTTTTATAAATAAAAAAGTTATACCATTTTAAAAAATATTGCTATAAATAACTGTTTTATTGAATAGTAAAACTTTACTTTTCAACATTTGGATATATATATATATTGTTTTTAAATATAACAGAACAAAATAGAACTGGCAAGCTCTTCTTGTATTTTTTAAAACCTAAAACAAACCCTACAACAGAGAGATGGATTACCAATCAATTAAGATGTTAGAACTGGCCGGTATGATTGTTTTAGTCTGAGCTAACGCTTTCAATGGTATCGG
Source organism: Heliconius burneyi (assembly GCA_018247715.1). Taxonomy (NCBI): domain Eukaryota; kingdom Metazoa; phylum Arthropoda; class Insecta; order Lepidoptera; family Nymphalidae; genus Heliconius; species Heliconius burneyi. Next base: position 3,990 of record DWGR01005521.1, read on the forward strand.
GCTTTGGAACAAAGGAAAAGTTTGATAGTTTTGTTTGAACTAACAAATTACTTAAGTGGAATTATCATTGAAAGTGTGAATCATTTAAAATGTAGAATTAATACTAGTAAAACGATTTTATTATAATAATCTATTGCAAGAAATAAACTAGGAAATAAAAAAACTGCCTACAAGTTTACTGTAGACGATCCCCAAATAAAAACAAAAACAAAACGATTCTTTACACAATATCTAATATCGAATACAAATATCGAATCTAATACTTTCGCCATGTTACTCCATACAACGCTACCACTAAACCACAAGTCACAAAATACGAAGCTAAACTAAACTAAACTAATTTTCTTTATAAAATATAAGCGTCAGATGGCTGAGGGTTTTCACCCCGAGTATGTGGTCCTGTTGCCAGGTCAAAGAAGTCGACATATCTACTACATATATCATATTTGTATATATGTATGTCTAGATATTTTCTTATTAAATAAATTCTTTTACTAAAATGTTATCTTTATAACATGTGTTTGTTGAATAGAATATGCTTGAATATCTAATATCTTTATAAATATTATATATATATTATAGTAAAAATATAACTTATTTTCTAAACTGTTGGAAAAGCCCGGCGTTGAGTCCGTCCGTCACTAGTGTGACAATGTCTAAAAACTAGATCGGAATGTGGAAAAAAAGAGAGTCTTGACACTGTCAATCCTGCGGGAAAAAGCGTGAAGCTGCTTGCTTATAATTTCTCTTTACATTAACAATAACATGAAAACTATATAATTTACCTGACATTAAAATGTTGCCACATATTGAATATTTTATTACGTAAACCACAATTTTACTATGCTTTTAGCATTAAGTTCAAATTTTGTGCATAAATATGCAATATTAAGTTAAGTGGTAAATAATTTATTTTTGTTTGAGTGGTAAATAATAATTTATTATGGGCAACATCGAAGCGCAGTGAGCTTCGCTGTGACTGTAAAACCCACGTGGGGGAAAGATTACTTATTAAACATGAAATCAAATCAGCTTCAGTTAAGTTCAGGCCAGTCGTGGTGCAGGGATACAGAGTGTGCTGCAGAACCGACTGGTTGTGGGTTCGATCCCGACTCGACGAAAGGAAATATTCATTTAAATTTATATTTTCATATCTTCGCTTTGGTGCCGAGGCAAAAGCGAGGCGTTGAGTTCCAGTCAACACGCATTGCCTTCTGCATTCGGTGGAAAGTAGGGTAACGGAGTGTCTTAATACGAGATTCCCTCTGCCTATCCAGCTGTGTGCGGGATACAGAGTGAACCTGATTTACTTATAAATAAATAATGTCTATTTCCATTTATAATCGCGAAGCCTCGCAATGTCTCGATTTCAGACAGAAAGTGGAGTGCCTGACCCTAGGTTCTTTCTGTCTATTCTGCTATGCGGGAAAAGGCGAGAAACAAAAGGATAGAGGGCAACCAACATGCCATAGGTGATTTAAGTGCAAAGAGATACTAAGTAAGTCAAGAAATAAAAGACATATTTTTTCAGCTTAACGCTGTATTCCACGAATAGAAGGAGTTTTAAGTTAACAGACTCCGCTCCCCACTGTCCGCCGAATTCTGGACGCATTGCGTGTTGACTGACGAACCTCAACGCCGCGCATTGCATCGACTGATATATGTATAACTTACTAAATTAGTCAACACTAAACAACAATTAGAAAAATATTAAACGTAACATACATATAAATAGTTTTACAGGACATGAGTATAGTAAATGGTATTTAGGTTACGCTAACGCGGACATCCTATTCTGTTGTAATTCGTCACTTGTCTACACCTACTGTGTGAACCCTAATTATATGACTAATTTTGTAAAAAAAACTTTAAATTAAGTAATAAAGAAGGTTAAGTAATAGAAAAAATATTTTTTTGTTTAGTGTGTGATTAATACAAAAAAAATGTTAATATTCATACATGATTGAGACCGACCTGAGTGTAAATACGAAGGTTATGGGTTCGATTTCAATCATGTGTATTAATTTCTTCGTCCGGCGATAAATTACGCACAACATAATGATACAATACCTACATACGATTGTAAGTTGTAACTATTCAATCGTGTTATATTTATATCCAATATGGTCGTGTAGTATGTAAAACTAATCAAGTCTAAAACGAGGACCGGAATAAGATATAGATAGATAAAGGTATTGGTTACTTGTAAGATTACAACAAGTGAAAAGAAAAATAACAATATTAACCGTACTCAAAAACAATAGAATAAATAAATACGTAATTTATTTAATTTAAACTTTTCTAACAAATTAAAAGTTTAATTAGCTTTATTTAAAGTTTTTTATAACTTTTATTCTCCCATTGGTACTTACTTACCTACCTACTATTATTTCACTTTCACACTGTAATGAGCCTAGTTTTTTTTTTCGAAGATGAGGTTAATGTTGTAAGCTCTGTTGGCTTTTACAGCGACACCGGTTCAGTAAGGAAGAGGGTACTCTGTCCCTGAAGAAATGCAAGTGGCTGCCTGAGATGAAGTTGACGACTGTAAGGGGGCCCCCTGCTGGACTCGAACCTCGGCTTGCGGCCGTCAAGCGGAATCTAATATGCAGACTTAACCTTTCCGGATTTTGACTGACTGATATTTGACTTGTGATTGAGTTGAGCTGTGGAACTCAACGCCGCAGTATATCTTAACAAACGTATACTATTTTCTTCCATAACCTAATTCCGTGTATATTTACTATTTATGGTTTGGTTTAACTGATTGTAGCGACTAGTGATGTTTTTATCGTGCCACATGTCGAGATAACACTTCGAATGCTGTGAACGAGTTGATACAGTTTTTTTTTGTTGTTACCAATAAAAATTCAGTCATTGCGAAAATCTGCCATACAAACCTTCTTTCAATTTTACAAATTATAATAATTCTTATTCTTGTCATAGCGAATAATAATAGGGAAAGTGACTGACTGTAAACGCGATCGATGGTCGTGTGTTCGATTCCAGCTCTGAAAATTGAATTCATTGTTTCTCTGGTGGAACAAAGCGTTGAGTTCCGCTACTTACCAAGTAATGTCTCGAAAATTGGGCAAAAAGGGGGGAAGAACGGAATGTCTAACACTTGGTCACTCTGCCTATCCTGCTATATACATGATACAACGTGAAGCTGCTTTTTAAAATATTAATAGATATTATTGCTTAACCTTTTTTTTGGCCTCACACTGTATCCCAAGCATAGGATAGGCCGAATGAAGCTAGGAACCAACTGTTCAGACACTGTTCCCATTGAGTCACTTCCATTTCCCACTTTCCGCCAAATTCTAATGAATCGCGCGTTCACGGAACTAAACGCATGTCGCGTTTTGCCTCGTTACCATAATCAGGAAATGGTAATCTCAATAGCAAATTAAGCGAAATTTCAAACATGATTTTACCAACTTCACGCCTTATCCCGTATATATTTATCAAAACAAAACAGCCAAATAATAATTATAGGACCGAACACATATCGATGTAAAAAATTACATCGAGTAGCACCATTGAATATGAACTCATACACTTACATTCATTTACTATCACTATCTATAAATCTATTCAAGGCTGTTAACCTTTAAAGTTCAATATGATCATAAAACGGTTCATCAACTTTAAGTGTCAAAGTGTACTTTAAAGTTGCCCATTTTGATGCAATTATTGTCTTTTTGTAGTTTGGAACTCTGAAACATTGTCGTTATACTAAGGAAAATTAAAATTAAATAGTTTCATGCTATATCCCGCACATAGCAGCGTAGGCAGAAGGAACGTAGTATTAAAACACTGGTCCGAATTTTCTGCCGAATTCTTGAGGCATTGCGTGTTGAGTGGCGGAACTCACCACCGCGTTTTACTCGACACCAAAGCGAAGAAATGGAAATATAATTTTAAAATATATATAAATATTTAATTTCCTCGAGTGGGTATCGAACCTACAACCAGTCGCGCTTACAGTCACACTCTGAGCCCCTGCGCCGCAACTGGCCTCACTCATTATTTATTTACCTGGTTGCATGTGAGAAGCGCAAACTAATCTCATTTGAAAGCTTAAAGAAGACATGTCTCGTATATTATATTAACATTTAGAAACTTACCCAACTTTCAATATTCTGAAATAATATGTTTTACAAAAGTTATGATTAAACTTTAAAATTACTTTCAAGACTTTATAGATTTTAATATTTTACCCCAAAAATACATCTTATATGCAAATAGTTTAACGTTATTTTAAATTTAGCTCTTTATTATTTTTAAATCCAAATTGGTGGAAGAAGACAAAAGAGCAGCATCAGCATGCAGGATAGGCGGAGAGAAACTAGTGCCACTACTACTCCGTCTTGTGCTTCCAGATGTAAGACATGTGTGTTGCGTAGCGAAAGTCAATGCCGCCCTTAGTCTAGCCAAATAATTAATCCCCTAGTGGGAATCAAACTCACAACATTTAGGTTCCTTACAACTAAGCCACGATAGCTTATAAAATAACTCAGTGACCGCATAGAATAATACAAACTCAAAATGCTATGTAAATGGAGTTTCCTACATATACACATATGTTTACATAGAAATTATTATGATAAACTTAATATGGATAAAATCAATATTGAACATTGAATTTACACAAGCTATAAAATACTTGTGTTCGATTTCCACTCGAGGAAATGTAACATTTTATATTATCATTTCCTCGCAAACGCGGCGTTGAGTTCCGCCACCTAATACGCCTTACTCCAGAAATTGACTGAATGTGGGGAACGAGACTGTCTTAATAGGAATAGAGTATCTGAACACTTCCCAGGTTCTCAGATTTCCTGTAGGAACCTAGTGTTGACTTGTAACCTGGGAACGTGATTTCACATTCTTTGATGTCTCATTGTAAACGTTAGTTGGCTTGGCTTTGATGGCGTTCGGTGTGATGCCCACAGGGCAGAATGTTTATATCAAAATATACTGCGTGGCGTTGTGTTCCGCCATTCAGATTCCATTATCTTTAAAAGTGAAGTGGTAGACTGAGTTTATTAACACTAGGATCTCTCTGCTTATACAGTTACATGCAAAAGCTAAGTGCTTTTAGGTTTTAGCTTTCATCTAAAAGCACAAAAGATAACAAGAAAATATACAATAATATTCGTTATTTTCGTTCTAAAATCATAAAAACATAAGTCATAAAAAGGCAAGTAGATGAAGTAGACGTAGATTGTGGACACATAAAATGTGAGTTCACTTTGTGGCATAAATAAAGTGTAGGCCGTTAAAACACAACACTCCCCTTTACAGCGCGAATCGATAGGAGCATCCTTGCGCGCTTCCATTGTACCTAACGTGACGCTTGTGAAAATAAATAAATAAAAATAAAATAATAAAATTTGTGAAATAGTTCACTCAACAGACAATGGGACTTTTTAAACAAATTACATTAATCGTATCTAGAATAAAACAGTAAGCATAAGATTTAGATTAACATTTTTGTTACCAATATGGCTTATAAGATGGAAATAAAAAATACCTATAATGTTTGTAACTTGTATTTACAGAGTTCAAAGAATAAATATATTATTGTATGTTACTCTCTGGTTGTAAGCGCGTTAGCTGCGGGAACGGTCCCCATTCGCGGGAATCAATTTTCATAATTTCCCAGCTCTTGTACCAACACAAGTTGTGACGACTCTTGACACTGGATTCTCACTTCTCTCCCTATTATATGTGGGATACAGCGTGAAGATAAAAAAAATTATATTGTTCAATTCACTCAGTAATACATATAAAAAACACTTTTCATTATATACATTTTCTCCACAAAATCGTATCGCATGAAACATTGGAAACTCGCATCCAATAGTAGGTCACTTGAGCTTAGTAGATGTTCTTAGTAAATGTTTGAGCTAAGACGAGAGCCATTAAGTTGCACAAACACGACACTTTCTGATATTCTATATTATTCAATATTTATTTATTTTTTATGTTGTTATATTTTGTTTCTATTTTCACGCATACCTAATATACGCTTTTGCGGTGTCCATTCTCCAAATTGTTGAAAAATTGTTGAAAATATGAGAAAAATTATAAGACAAACAAGTTAAACAAATATTTAGATAGATAACAATTTGTTCTTGCTAAATTATCTCGTTACATAATTTTCTATACCATAGTGATACAAGTGAATATGCTCAGAGTTATAAATTGTATGAGCCTATACTTGAATGGAACCCCTGAATTTAGGACTTGAAGAGTTCCAATATTCAGGTGAGGTCACGGCGCCATCATCACACCAGCTCATTGATATCAAAATATTGT
>DWGR01005522.1:0-10315 GCA_018247715.1 Heliconius burneyi
CGGCAACGTCGCACACGCTTCATTCAAGTATTTTTGTAGTAGTATGTGTATGTGTGCGTGACACGAAATACAGGTATGGAAAAAAATCGTGAAATGAAAAAAAAATCCTACGTCCAAACTGTTGAGAGGCATCTTGATAAATTTTGTTAACTCCGGGTTTGAAATATTTTACCCTATATGCAGTTTCAGTAAAAGAAGCGCTGCCTCTTCCACCCTGTATACCGCAGATTTAAATACAGATAGACACGGAGAACTCAGTGTGCACTTTATCTCACTACAGTACGGGGAAATGAAAAGTATCCATTCCTCTGAACAGAATTGGAACCCTCAGCCATCGTGCATACTCTGAAATAGAAACAGAAATTATAAGTTATATTTCATATAAAATAGAACTAATTATACGAGTATATGTTAACAATAAGATTTTATATCATAAATTGGGGCCGCCGTGGCGCACAAGCACAAGCGTATGACTGTAATTCTGGTTGTGGGTTCTATCTCCACTCGGGGGAATAAATTATTATTAATATTTTAAATTTTCGCTCTGGTACCAAAGCAAAAAGCGCGGCGTTGGGTTCTGCCGCTCAACGGAAGATGGAGAACTGATTATCTTGACACTAGGTTCCCTATGCCTCAATCAGTGCGAAGCTGAAATAATTTAATTTTAATAATAAAATAGATCTAATTTCATTCTTTTTACAATTCATAGAAAAACTTTATTGTTTGTTTCCTAGAAATTGTATAGAAAGGAACTAACTTGTCTTTTTATATAAGAAATGTGGCGAAGACAAGAAAATAAACCAAAAATATAGAGAACGAGATTGTTTGCAACAAATTGTTTCAGTTGTCTTCTTTTTGCTGTTTTCTTCAAAAACTATCATTTTATTTATTATTTTTAAAGTGTGTTTAGTTTGTCGAATGCTATTGTTATTTACTTACAAAATAATACGAACAAAAATTATTATAGTTTGGTTAGTAAAGTTTGAATTATTACTAATTTTTTTTCAAAGATTGAAAATTTGGTATAAAATAATCGTTTACACAGTGACACAATGTTTGCCTGTTGGTTGTAAATTCGACCCCCATTCTGCCTACCCTGTAAGTTAAGCCTCTCAATACGCAGTGCCTTAAAAAATTGGGTGGTGAAATAGAGTGCTGTAACACTGCGTTCTCACTGCCTACCCCGCTTTATATGGTATAAAGCATGAAGCTAAAAAAAAACTGAAATCTTAAAATATTTGTTTTGCGAAGTATTTTTAACGTTTATATCTAGCTTACCTTGTCTGAATTATTTACAAAATATTTGACGTAAAAATGCATAAAATAGCTGGCGCAATTTATATGAAAATATATTGACTCCTTTTAATGTACCAGCGGTAGCTGAGAAAATACCGATATCGTTAAAGTTATTCGACTACTCTACTGAGCACAGTAAATTTTCTCCGTACTGCCAATATTTCTTACTATTATATAAATTGTAAATCTTAACAAAATATTACTATACTCGTAGTGATTAAAGTGTTTTTTCAGCATCACACTGCATCCCTAGGGAACCTAGTGTTAATACACTCCGTTTCCCACTTTCTACTGAATTTTCGAGGTATTGTATGTTGAGTGGCGGAACTCTACGCTGCGCTTTACCATGCTCAAAACTTAACTTCTAAGAAATTTTATTCTTGCAATTTCGAAACCCAACTTGATAAACGTCTTCAAGTATTCACTTTAGAACTTTATGAAAGGAAACATGAATTCGATACATTGAGAAATGCGTTTTTAAAGTATTTGAAACTTTTTTAAAGAAGTTTTATGGCCAGTTATAGCGCAGCGGCACCAGCTTGTGACGCGACAGCTCGTAGGTTTGATTTACACTCAAGAAAATGAAAAATTTTATATTTTCATATCTTCGCTCTAGTGTCAAGGAAAGCGCAGTGCTAAGTTCCGCCATTCAAAACGCAATGAATTCGGCAGAAAATGGGGAACGGAGCGTCTTTACACTAGGCTCCCTCTGCCCACCCTGTTGTGTGCCGGATAAAGGTAAAGCTGACAAAATACTAAAATAATATTGACCATGCATTATTTACATGAAAAATCCTGTGTACAGTGAGACTTGTAAGATAAACGTCCGCGGAGGAGCTGTGAATCTCTATAACGGATTATTTATGGAAGCCGGCCGACCCTGTTATTGTTTGTTTCTCCCGCGACAATTCTCCGCGCCAAGTGTTTTATAGCCTCATTATCAATATTTTTACCCTTTTTTGTTTGTTTTTCTTTCAGTTTTTCCATGGACTTCTATTTTTAGATTTAATAATAGTACGTTCGTGGTAATAGGATTTTCATTTACCTACCATCTTGCTTATATATTATTATGATAAACCAATAATTATATTTTATTTAATGAGATTAGAAATTTGAAAAGAAACAAATAAATACAGAAAAATTCGTAATTTTGTAAAACCAAGAATTGTTTCTTGGACTGTCATTATTTGTTTGTGATAAAAAATGACATAATAATTCCAAGGAATAAAGGGACGTCGTCCTAGTTCTAGTATCGCTTGTCGGACTACATACACTCTCAATGTAAAATCAATTCCTCAACTTGTTGGCTTATTTTGTAATAATTATTCAAAAGGAATAAATAGGTAAAAGTATTCTTAAACACAATTAAATAAAAAAAAATATTTCTGAATAAAAAATATAAAGTAAGCCGACGTATGTAAAACGTTGGAGAGCCCAGATGATCTCATCGCACCCTCCGTAGCCATCGGGTCAGCTGTCACGCTCATAACCTCGTTCTTGGCATCCCGCAAATGTACCTCTACGTGCTCTACGTTAGTCGCACGTGCACATTATGGAACAATTTACTGCTCCCAATTTATCCTGAGTGCTCTAATAGGATTTTTTTAAAATAATATCTTCAAATCCCTTTAAGTGCAATGAATAATGTGCTAATTTTTTTTTGTTTTTTCATACAATTTATCTTACAATAAAAAAATAGATAACTTAAGTAAGGCATTTCATTCAACATTTAGCAATTATTTTCTTTATTATCGTTCGTATTTCTTTAGTATCGTTATCGTCATTACTATAACCAATTCGTTTTCATACCATTTGTTAGTTACTTTTAAGCTACCAACGTACAAAATATAAATCAAACAAGAAATATAAAAGCAGTGTACAACAAACTTTTCAATATCTCCACACTCCAAAGTATATATATCATATAATACGTACACATGTTTCATAGAGGGCTCGTATAAAATATTCAAGGTGGCTTCGTTTGTTTTATTCATGGATTTGCTGGTTTGTTACCTTGTAGCCACGTGCGTGCATAAATTGGCATTCCCATAACACAGAACTGGAAATTATTTGAAGCCGAAATGTAAAGAGGCAACCATTAAAACCACACATTTACAAAATGATTATTTATATAATTGTTAATGAAAATGTGGCAGTGTGCAATGTGTGGTAATCTGCATTTAAAATATTGAAATATTGGCTTTTACTGAAATATTGGCTGACTATACTCCCGGGGTCAAGTTTAATGAACTAAGAGTTGTGTGAAATGTCATAGATTGTAAGTCTCCGAAGTAACTCTGCTGACAGGTACAGTGGGTTACATCGAAACTATTAACGTGATCTTATTTATATAGCTTGGAAAAAAAAATTAAACTGTTTCACTTCACAAAAAGAGACAGTAAACCGTATTCAAAGTCGTTACTTGTGACAATAATATCAGCTATGAAAATAAACTCCACGACATTGATTGCAAAGAGAGTCCGTCTGGAAAATGACTCAACGCTAAGTTTAATAAAACAACGGCTTGCATTGCTTTCAAGAAAATGAATTACGTTGCGGTTCACTTTGAGCATTCAAATCTGAAAATTGTGCTTACTAATGAAATATTTGTGGGGTCCGGGGAAGAGAATTATAAAATTATGCTTTTGAGTTTCTGATTTTCGTCAAAAAATACGGTAATCGTTGTAGTATGTGATAAAATTTACACATCCTAATTATATACAATATGTATATAAGTTTCAATCGTGGCACAGGGGCTCAAGCGTGTGGCTGTAGACGCGGTAGGTTGTGGATTCGGTTCCCACGCGAGGAAAGAAATATTTTCATTTATTTTAGGTATCGAGGTAGCACATGGCGTTGAGTTGCGCTAGTCAGCGCCTCCGGAATTTGGGGAGTGCAGTATTAAAAACACTAAGGGATGAAACTGAAAAAAAAAGAAAAAAATATTTAAAAAATGTGCTACCGAACGTATTGATTGATTTTATACACATTATGTATTGTTAGAGACAATCCTGAAATATAAAATGGACTTATCCATTTTATGTGTTATTTAATAGACAGTTGAAATAAAAATATTTATTTATACATTATTAGTATATCTTTAGTAAGTATGTAAATATGAAAGCTAAAAAAAGAAACAAAACTTGGAGCATATATAATTTATATGTGACCTATTTAGGCCGTCATAGCCTTGAACTACATTGTGTCACAGCTTAAGTTTTAACAGTTTTATCTACATACGAGTATATTTTATATATATATATATGAATATTTACTACGTCTCTCGATTTAATGAATAATTTTCAATAACTTTGATGTTTGTTAGTTTTGCTTGTTTTCCATACAAATATGTTTCTTTACATCCAACAATTAGAACAAAAATAGTACATAATAACAACATTACGTCATTATCAAGTAAAATACAGGGTTTTCTTTTTATATTGTTGCTTTATGCCCGTTTTAATTACAATAGCTGTCGGCAGGGCGGTTAGTTAGTCATAATAGTATTAATGTATGTTCCTTGTAAATTACTTAAGAAATATTTTATAATAGAGAAATATTATTCATTTGTATTCTCTTCATTGAATCACAATTCTCAATAACATCATAACATTCCTAGATATTTTACGACGCGTTAAAACAATCTTGTACTTTTTTTTCAATTATTTATGATATATCGATGTTTCTAATGATATCTACACTTTTCTTTTTTCGTTTTTTTTCTTCACGCTCTATCTAGTACATAGCAGTGTAGGCAGAGGGAACCTGGGAACCTAATGCTAAGACACTCCGGCTGACAAGACATATTTTAGCCAAATTTTGGAACTCTACGACTCACTTTGCCTCATTACCATAGCGAGGTGATTTTTCATGCATTATAAATATGAACATATGTATAAAATTTTTAACCATTCTCTCTCTTCTTTTTCTTTAAAATGGGTGAGACGAAGCGATTCGTAGAGATTTTTATTTTATTTTGTTTATACTCGTGCACTTAGAAAAAGAAACTCTTATTTTATAATCATTTACCTCTCTCTACTCTACGAAGGATAAATGTATCCTTTTATGAATAATTTTAATATCAATAACGAAAATACATTATCTATTCTCTTCTAAAGATTACTTTGTTTTCCATTATACGACAAAACAATTTTACTGTCATCAAATAATCATAAAGAACATGTTCCTTCTAATGCTAATACCTAAAAATTACACTGAGACAATTTTTTCGATATTTTATAAACATGTAATGGAAAATCAGATTCGCGCTGCATCCCACATACAACAAGGTAGAACAGAGGGAATCTATTGTTACGACACTCCGTTCTTCGCTTTATGCCGAATTTTTCGAGGGCATTTCGTGTTAAGTGGTGCAACTCAACGCCTGACTTTTTTGCCTTGGTTGTCACGAAACAAGAAAATGAAAATATTAAATAATAAGTCAAGAGGAAATTGAACCCACAACCAGTCACGTTACAATCACGACCTTCTACCCCTGCGCCACGACGGCCTCCAAGTTAACATGTAACGTCATTTAATTTAGAGATCCATTAAAAATTCTCACGCCGCCCGCTTTTAAATCCACAGCGGGCCGCGGTAGCAAATTGGTTTGAAATATTCAACTCGCCCCGACTCGTTCGCTCGAGCCTCGAAGGAAGTGTACGGCTTCATTAATTCGCTTCGTCAATCATTTGTTTACAGATTGTAATTTTAAAATTATGTATGTCTTCATTATGTTGTCTTCAAGTTTTAGTTGTAGTCATTGTAGCGCATTGACGATTATTGACTTTTGTGGGTTTGTTCCTGGAGAAGTGAATCTTTTAGAATCTTTTTTTCATTTTCCTGATCAGTCGAATAAAGTGCAGCGTACAGGTAGCAAGTTCTAGCAGAAAATAAACGATAGGAACAATGAGTTTTCTTTGTCTTCTTTTTGATATTTTCTTGTATTAGCACGGTTTTTATTTTATCTAAATATATATATACACACATATATATATATATATATATATATATATATATATATATATATATATATATATATATATATATATCAAAGTGGCATAAATCTGAAAAGTGTTATTTTTATTTCTGGTTTTACCTCCAAATACACCACGACGTCATCAAATATTCCCTTTCTATAACTATAATAGTTGTTTAAACAATAGTTGAAACATAAGCCTACTATAAGCAAAACTCTATCAGCCTCTTGTTTATATTTACTTGACATTCGACAACTTGCCTACCAATAAGCTTCTTGTTATCCTTTACGATGACTTGAGATCACGTAGCAACAAATAACATAACTTCTTATTCATTTCTAAATATGAAAGTAAGGCACACTTTTATTCTACATTTCTTTAGCTTCACGCTGTATCCCACACAAGTTCGTTTTGAATGAGTTTTGGAATTGAATTCACAATAATCACACGTTTTTATAAATTCATAATGATTATATTATAGAAAAGTACTACCTGAAGCCGCGGAGGCGCACCGGCAATGCGACTGAACGTAACAATTATGGGTTTGATTCCCACTTGGGGGAATAAAATATTGAATATTTTGCATTTTGTCGCTCTAATAACGAGATAAATAAAACACGTCATGAAATTCTGCCACTCTACCCGCAATTTACAACGGACTGTCTCAGCACTAGTTTCCTAGGATCCGTCTTCCTACCCGGCCTTACAGCGTGAACCCAAAAATATATGATTCCAATAGCAAATAGAAATGATAAAAATGTATTTTGAAAATATTAGTACTTACAAACGGACAAAATAGAATTGTTAACGTATAACATTTAGACGTAAATACTTCACACAAAAGACTCGACAAGTATTTTACAATAAACCAGCCGCATATTCAAAGCTTAGCTCAGAGCTGAACATTTCATACATCAGATCTATTGTGGATGCATTAAAGCCAACTATTACGAACAATAGTTACTCTTTATGTACAACATCACGTATTGTATTACGTATATGTACGAGTATGTTTGTAGTACTTAGTACTTTTATAGTAGTGCTTAGGACACATCGTGCTCATTCTAAATTATTTTATTTTAGGTCCAGTTGTGGTGCAGGGGCAGAAGCGTGTGAATGTAAATAAAGGCTTCGGTTGTGAATTCGAGTCCCACTCGAGGAAATAAGATGCTTAATATTTTCAGAATTCAACCATTCAATTAAAGCCTCCTAAATTCGGCGAAAAGTGGCAAGCAGAGTGTCTTAACTCTACGCTCCCTCTGCCTACCCTGCGATATGGATGCAGTGTGAAGCTTGATACTTGCTTGATCTTCGAAAATTACTTGAATTTTGTAAGATAGATTCTTAAACAACACAAGGATTTCCTTTTCCAAGGTCTACAATAGACATAGTAAACTATATCGATTGTAATATCTCTGCTTTTAACATTCTCAAGAGACCTAATGTTCTCTTGATATTGCAGTGGTAACAAATTCGTAATTTTTACTTGATTTTTTTGAATAAACTAAAGAACACATATGAAATACATTATCATAGAGATTATTTATATTATGTATTTATTAATAAATAAATAGTTTAATTTTATATTTATATTACTAACGTCACTAAGCTGCCTTCTGAAGAGTCAATTTTTACTTTTTTTTTTTGTTTTCATAAGGCATGGGTACGTCCCGCTATGTAATTTTTTAAATATATTGTGCTTAAAAATATTATTTATAATGATTGTCTACCTCTATCAATTCCTGTACATTAATTGAAATAAACACCATTAGCTATATAAATGACTATATATTACTGTCAAAAGGACTTCAGGAAAATTGATTGGACCACGTCCATCGCATTAACTATATCCAAACTGCCAAATTAATGCGGAACTCGGTGTAACTTATATAGAACTCGTAGCTTTGAATTAGTTTCATGATGCAAATTCAGCTCAACTTGAATATACTGAATGTTAATCCTGTATGTATTATGTTTTGATAATGTGAAATATATTTATTAATAATAATAATAATAGGTCTTACTTAAACAAGTAATGTAATATAATTACCCCCCACGGCATTAAAAACCGGCGTGAAGTTATGCCACTGCGTTTCGCATAAGTACCGGTGCCGGGCTCCAGCGCCTAACCACCTCAAAAGCTGGCAACTCACCGGTAGCTCCTCTGGTGCTACGCGGGGTCGTGGGCGGCGGTTATCATTTACCGTCAGGTGAACTGTACGCTCGTTTGCCATATCTTTTTCCATAATATATATATATATATATATATATATATTAGCATTAGGTTCCTACTCTGCCTACCCGAATGAGTTGAATCTGGAAAAAAATACACTGTAGCTAGGTTCAATAGGATCCTACACACAATATTTTTTTAAAATGACGTTTCTTTTTTTTTCTAAATATATATATTTTAACAACTATACTAACCCTGCTATTAACATTTTCAAGAGACCTAATGTTCTCTTGATATTGCAGTGGTATCAAATTTGTGTTTTTTACTTTATTTTATTGTATAAACAACGTTGAATACAAATAA
The DNA here is from genome assembly GCA_018247715.1 of Heliconius burneyi. Taxonomy (NCBI): domain Eukaryota; kingdom Metazoa; phylum Arthropoda; class Insecta; order Lepidoptera; family Nymphalidae; genus Heliconius; species Heliconius burneyi. The sequence goes on from DWGR01005522.1 coordinate 8,812, forward strand.
AAAAGCATAATCATAGAGATCATAGTTTAAATATGTATATTTTTTCAACTTAAATAAAAGAGTGCATAAAAATCCACCCAACAGGATTGGAAAAGGAAGGAAACTTCGACGTAGCTTGTTGGCTTAGTGGTCGGAGCGGTTAGACGGTTAAGTTGTTTCTCTACTTCACTAATAGCAATTAGGAAATATTATATAAAAATCCATAAATGTTTTTCGTAGTAGCATTCCTATACACTATGAATACCAAATTAGTCTAAAAATGCTGAAGAAATACCGATACATGCACATATGCATAAAGTAATTTATATCGGGAGGCCATATGGCAAGCCTAAAATGGGGAACAGAGTGTCATAACATTAGGTTCCCTCTGGCTAACCTTGCAGTATGGAGAAAAAAGAAGTGTCTTGCATAATTATGTTAAGTACTTGTTTTTCTATCTCTATAACAGTTGTTCTCATGTTAAATCACATGAAAACTATAGAGTGCGAACATATTATATGTTATTCAGTACCTAATATAAAATATAAGCAAAATACATTAAATGTTTAAAATGATCCCTGTTTCTTGTTTTTCTAGTAAATAAGCTTTCAGAAAATAAGTTTAAAACTAGTATCTGTTTACTTTCATAATTTAATTTGTAATAATAACTGCTACAATCAAATAAGGTTTAATATACTTACTTGTTAATTGTAAAATGAAATACAATCTGTAATGAAAATTTATAAATGTATCTAATAGTTATCGTCCAAGGACGATTACCTTTTCTATATTCTTATATAACGTACAACCGTATTCAATGAAAATAAGTTTAATTGGAAAAATACACTTTATTTAATATTAATTTATTTTTATTTTCATTCTCTTGTCAATCAAACAATAACATAATAAATTAGTTAATAATAGCAAAATATAAAATATTACATGTTTCTATAAAAAAAATCTTTATGTGCAAGGAAAATTTCTGAAAAAATGCACTTACGAGTAGATCATTCAAGACTTGGGCGTGCATGTATACACGGACCCTATACAAGCGGTATTTCTATTATGCAAAAATGTTATTAGATATTTATGTAAAGATTATATAAATTATTTTAGCATGTCCTATTAATACTTGAAATGAGTTGAAATATTAAATCAAGTTGTAAGCAAATCCAGTATCGACACTCGTGTATAATAAATAAAACGGACGTAGATCCAATCAATTCAGGCGTGAATAGCAGTCAGTGCGACTGATGCACTGCAACAACTTTCATACTTTAAAATATTATATTTTAGTTTTATTTCTATTTTTTATAATGGAAGTAACAAAAGATTTTTTATTGTTTTGTTGTAAAAATAGGATTAAGTTACAAAATATTTACTAACAATAGTTTTTTTTATATTAATATTTACTAACATAGCCCGGTAGGCAGAGGGAACATGGGAACCTAGTGTAAAGAATCTCCGTTCCCATTAAGACACTTCCGTTCCCCATTTCCACATAATTCTGAAACCTTTACGTATT
>DWGR01005523.1:0-10314 GCA_018247715.1 Heliconius burneyi
ACCACCTCAAAAGCTGGCAACGCACCAGTAGCTCCTCTGGTGTTACGCGGTGTCGTGGGCGGCGGTGATCACTTACTATCAGGTGACCTGTACGCTCGTTTGCCATGCTTTTTCCATAAAAAAAATAGGTCTAGGATTCACGTCTTTTAAGATAACATAATTATTAGTTTTACTGTGAGTATACAGAGATTTCTATTAATTATTATCTTTTCTGTACACTATGAACTCGTGGTACGTATGTTTGATTGAATGAAGCGTAAGTATTATAATAAAACAAAATACTCGTTTCGCGCGCAATATCACGGTAGTGTTCACATGTTGAGCAAAGCGAGCCTCAATTATTTTCTAAATCAATTATAGTAACATTAATCACTTGATCGGTATCTACAGCAGGCGCCTAGCGTTACCCAGAGGAGACCGCGTGGAGGTGGCCTGCTTATAGGAATGTCCATTGAATTCTTATAATTTTTTAGCCTTAACCCATCTACGTGGTCATATCTATATGTTTGCAAATTTTCATCTCAATCGGTCAAACTGTTTGGGAGCCTATTGTGACAAAGATTGTAAAAAGTGTCCAGTAGAGCGCTTCTCTCAATAAGTTTTAAAAATAGAATGGTTAAGAATAACAATTATTTTGTAAATATGATCGCTAATTACTCAGTTGCAGTGTATTCTATTTTGTAACATAAGTGAGTACATACAATTTCTTCGTATAAATTTAGTAATTCGAATTAAGAGCTATGTTTTTAGCACGAAAGTATACATTTTAATACTGTAATGGTAAAAATTATTACACATGTTACTTGCTCTCTGAAAAATATGTTTAATTTCAAAATTAAGAAATCAGCTTTACGCTGCATCCTGCACAGGACAGGGTAGGTACAAGATCCCCTAGCGTTAAGATACGCCGTTTCCTATTTTCTTAAAGTACGTTGAATCACGCCACTCAGCGCGTAAATGTCTTGGATTGTTAAGCCGAAAGCAGAGAGCAGAGTGTTTTAAAACTATTGTCTCTGTTGTACGAGAATAAAGTGCAGGGATGGTGCTTAAATTTGTGAAAGTGAAGCTAAAAAAACATATTTATTTTTTATTTGATTAACCAGCCTTCTCTGTATCTACTTATCAAAGATATTATATGAGCACGCGTATTCATGTCCATTGTTAGCGTACATTTTTAATTGTACGCGCAGATAAGCTACATCACTCTAAACGTAATATATAGGAAGATACTAAATCCTCTGCTATATAGGGGTTATAATATAAAGCAAAAATATAATAATTAAGTCCTTCAAGCAATTTTTAAATTACTGACTACCACAAAATATATAAAAGATTTGGTTGATTTAAAATTTGCTAAATTTGAGTGTTATCTTATTTAATTGCACTTAAAATAATAATGAAAATATAATTCATAGTAAATTATTCGTGCATTTCCCATGTCCTGATAAGATAACATTATTTTAGGTCCGTCGTGGTACTGCGAGCTCTAATGTTATTTCGCGTCAGTGGAATATTTACGCCAGGGAACAGAAATTATGCAATAATAATGTGGCCGCAATTAGTTAATTATATATCCTCTGTAATAATTTAATATCTATCTTAAATATAAAAATATATAAAGTGGGGAACGGAGTGCTTAAACACTTTCCGCCGAATTCTGGAGGCATTACGTGTTGAGTGGCGGAACTCAACGCCACGCTCTGCCTCGACACCAGACCGAAGAAATGAAAATATACATTAAAATAAATATTTTATTTCATTGAGTGGGATCGAACCCACAACCGTCGCGTTACAGTCACTCTCTTGTGCCGCTGCGCCATGACAGCCTAAATTGTTAATTGTTTTAATTTTAATTTTTTAATGAGGTCTTAAGTTACCTTAATTAAAAATAATTTAAATGAAATACCTTAATTATTAATTACTTTAGTATTTTTTCAGCTTCACGCTATATCCCGCTTACAGCAGGGTAGGCTCATATACCCAGGCAATAATTAGACACTTCGTTGCTCACTAGCCACTGAATTTTTACAGCATTGTGTGTAGACTGGCGGAACTGAACACCGCGTTTTGGCTTGTTACCAGAGAGCAAGGCAATAAAAATATTAAATATTTCATTCTCAAGATTGAGAATCGAATCCACAACCACACGCTTGTACCACTGAGCCTGAGTTTTATTTCAGTGTGCCAAAGCTTTTTGGTAATTTACCACTTTTATGATAAATCTATTCAAACTAAACAAAAACAAAGCACTTCTCATTGTTCTAATAACAACATGCTCTAGTTAATGTTTTAAGCGAAAGGCCAATTTCCTAATGCTCCAAAAATCCCTGATCCCTAATATCCCGCAGTTTTCCCGTGGGATCAGCCGTCGGAACTCTATATTACTCCGAGATACACAACCGGGTAACACGCGACCGAACGTGAGCTCAAAAAAGTTGCCCGAATGAAGGATGACATGTGCTCATGATATATGGGATAGACGGGAAAAAAGGAAGGCATTTTGTAAATGGAACACCTTTTTTATAATGTAATAGTGTAATATTTTTTTTGCTTCACGCTGTGTGTGTCCCGTACATAACTGGGTACGTAGTGGGAACCTGGGAATTTAGTTTTAATACACTCCGTACCCCATTAGGAGATTTTTGTTCCCCATTTTCCTTCAAATTCTGATCGAACCCATAACCTGTCACGTTTATCACGTGTGCCAATGCGCCGCGACAAACATATTGAATCTAATTTGTTGTTATTGTTGTTGTATTTTGTTGTTTTTTGATATTTCTAAATGTTTTTTTTTAATAATAAGAAAACTATATAAAATAGTATATAATTAATAAAATTGTAAAATAGATAGATAAATAGCCTTAAACTTCTTTAAACGATATTAAAGCTCATATTTTTTTATTAAAATCAACGGAAAAAGCTAGTTTCCTCTATAAACGCTTTGTCGCGCCACGTTTTATAGAGTTCTCAGCTTAAACTGTCTGACTAATATTGTCTTGGAAACATTTCCAACAACAACTGCTTTGTTTTATGAACTAATATAAAATTTCCTATAGGATGTAAATGTTTTCGTATGCATAATTTATTCGCGAAAAATTCTTTAATCTTCTTTTTGTTCAGCTGTGCCTTGCTGTATCAAGGGTAAGGAGGTAGAATGTCATGTGAAGATATCCCGATACTCATTTTCCATCCAATGTAATAAATATTTTTTCCGCTTTAGTGTCTATGAATAAGCGGTGTGAGTTCCGCCATTCAATATGCAATGTCTCCAATTCAGGCGAAAAGTAAATAACAGAGTTTTAGATCTAGGTTATCTCTACTTAAAAATTAAAAGGAAGGAAAAAAAGGAAACCGTCACGAATCTGGAATGGGATAAATTTACACGCAGTTACTCCAAATCGATAAAATGTGTCGACATCTTCAAAATTGTCTTGTCTCATTGTATTTCGTCCTCCATAAATGTCAAAGTAATGACAGTCTTTTAAAAAATTACATAGAATATTGACGAGATATTTAATAATACAAAAAACCGATCAAGAGCGAGTCGGCTTCACTCACTGAGGGTTGCGTACCGATTTCAGTATTGCAGATTAACGGGAGGTACGGCTTATAAAATGTAACTAAGTTAAGGCCATCGTGGCGCAGCGGCACAAGGGTGTGATTTCGTGCGCTGCAAAATCGACTAGTTGTGGGTTCGGTCCCCACTCCAAGAAGTGAAATATTTATTTATGCTTATGTTTCCATTTTCTTCGCTCTGGTGTCGAAGCAAAGCGCGGCGTTGAGTTATGCCACTCAACACGCAATGTCTCCAGAACTCGGCAGAAGGTGGGGAACGGAGTGTCTTAGCACTGGGTTCCCTCTGCCTATCCTGCTATGTGCGGGATACAGCGTGAAGCGAAAAAAAATAGTTAAGTTTGCAAATAGTATTGACAGATGCACAGACGGACATTAAACTGATCCTGTGAAGGCTCAGTTTTTTTTTCTTTTAAAGTCAGAACCCTACGTTAATGTTGTTAAGAAGTGTAATGTCGCGGAAGACAGTCTGATAATGTTCTATAAATATATTTTCATAGATTGCTTGGAAATTGATGAAAATTTGTAATCGTTTTATATTCTTTATTGCGTAATGCTTCATTGTGTATTTTTGAGGAAAAAAAGCGAGTAACATATATTTGTGCTCTTCCCGCCCTTCTATTATCTGTTATTTTTTTCAATTTTAAATATATCCATTTCTTCATTATAAAGGTGATGGAATTCCGTGACTCAATACGCAATATCTCGAATTCGAGCTTAAAGCGGATAACGGAATGTAGGTACACTAGGTTTCTTCGCCTATCCTGCTACTTGCAGGATACAGCGTGAATATGAAAATAAAATAATGGTCATTAATGTGAAAACTCTATCAAACACAAATAAATTAAATTTCATACAAACACAATTAAATTTTACGGCAGTAATTATGTCGCAACTACATTTTAATGAATTAATTAAAATTTAACAAAGCGTACATGAGGATGTTTTTTTTTCAACTTGGGAAGCATAATATACTGTATAGTATTTTATAATTATCTGCAATATGACATTTAAATTATAAAGTGATAGAGACATATTTTGGTTTAATTCTTTTAAATATTGTCTTATAATTTGTCTTCTAATTTAACACTGTCCCACTTTGTGAATGAAGCAAAGATATTTCATTTTGAGTGGCATATTATTCACTCTATCTGACCTGACGAGGGAAACTAAACGTACCCACCATTCTCTCAATCATCGTGAACTTTTTTTGTTTCACGTTGTATACAGATTGAACCCAGTTTTAAGACACCCGTTTTCCCAACTTTTGCCAAATTTGTAAGACATTATGCATGCATGTTAAATGGCAGAATTCAACGCCGCCTTTGTTTTGTTACCAGAGTGAAAAGATGCCAATACCAGCGAAAATTAATTCTTCCACAAAGGAATCAATCGTCGTGTTAGAAGCCGCCCCACATCTACCTCATCGACCATTTCAAAATAGTACGCGTCTAGTGCTAAATGGACATAGAATGCTGACGGTAATGTCAATTTGAAAAATAGTTTAAGAATTAAGTACTTATCTACTTATACAACAACATTTCTATCTGCGCAGTAAAAAATATACTACATAGAACTGTATAAGTTAGAACTGTGTGGTAAAGTAGCTAGAACTAGCTACCTTAAAATAAAAAAGTATGTTGCTAAAGTACCTAAAAGCGCTGGGAAACACCAAAATGGTAAACAACATTTAGAAAAAATATTAAAATTCAAAGTAAAGGATAGATACATCACTTTTTGACTCTAAATTTTAGAAGCCAATTTTTTTCGTTGTAATTTTTTTATTCGATATGAAATAAAATGCTTAATAAATGAATTATCTGATGACACTTTTATAAGATTTTTTTTATTAGGGCTTACTTCAAGCTTAAATAAAAAACTAGGTAATAATGACTTTGGCATTAATAAGGATTTGGATTTAATAGAAAGTTTTAATATGTTTTATGTAAAAGTTGAGAGACTAAATATTTATTTTGGAAACCAACATCGTCATAAGGTTAAGTGTAAGGCAACCTTACAGCTTATAGTTTTTCACTAAACCTTGCTTCGAATGAACGTCTAATACAAAGTTAGGGTGACAGAATTTTATAGTAAATGACATAGACCAAAAATTCAATTTTATTTAATTTTGGCGTTGATCCAGTAGAGTTGCAATAAGTAGGGTGAATATATTTGTGTCGTGGATTATAAAATTGGTGGCAAAAATTTATAAAAAATCGCTTTGTTACCAAGTGTAAGTCAATGATTTTCTTTTCTAAGAACACTAACTTAACAGAAAACAATGAGAATCAGATTTACTAGTAAAAGCAAGAAAGGTATGTAGCTACATATCTTAGAAACATTACTTGTTCGTTGATCGATATCAATCAGGTAAGTAATTAAGAGATAATTTTATTAAGACTGGGGAATGGTCTACCCGCGGCAGTGTTTCCAGATCGATATGACACGGGTACCTTCAAAAAGCGCGTCTATCTCCATCTTAAAGGCCGGCAACGCACCAGTAGTCTTCTGGTGTGGCACGGGGTCGTGGGCTGACCCGAACGCTCGTTTGCTTTTTTCTTTTCCCATAAAAAGACAAAAAGAGAACGAAGTAATATATTACACAATTTCCCAAAGATTAAAAAAATGCAGTCATAGAAAAAGAAATAACATTTATTTTAGGGTATAGTGGTAGCAAGCTTAATCTGTACACCCTTCTTACATAATACTTGATGAAAGGATCAACTTTCACGGGCAGCCTGCCAGGCCAGATTGATTAGTAGCGCTCTTTCATGAGGAGTATTAAATAATTTTTAGGTAAATTTCGTCTCAAGGCTGGCGCTAAAACGTATTTTAATACACAAAAAGTATGAACGTAAAAAGATAATTCAATATACTGATTGATGGTAGAAGCTCCACTTATATTTTGCCTTTCATCTTTAATTGCAATTGTTGTTTTTTCCCGGAAAAAATGTTTTATTAAGTTATACTTTTTTTAAAATTTATAGACATAGCAATATTTATATCGTAAAACAAATAAATGTAAGATTCAAATTGATAAGATTCTCATTTCAAAATCTATGTGTTTCAGTTTCATTGATTGATCTCCTGTGAGTAGGTAGGAGGGAGCTGTGCCCACCCCAGAAATTTTACTTATAACAAAATTTGCCCCGAGATAATAAAAAAAACAATAACACCATCGTATCTGTTCAAAGCTAAAGTTCGGGCCACAGAGAAAATATCTCTAGATACGCTAATGAGTGATCACAATTTTTTCATCTATGCTACGGGATAAAATAAAAATTAAGTACTTAGGAATATTAATATAGGGTGCTTAATACTTTGGCTTTACCTTCAGGATTCATCGTCATTATACTACTAATAAAAACAAAGAAAACTAAGAAGAGTCCTTATATTACTTTTAAAAATATTTTTAATATGTTTATAGAAGGTAGCATGGTCACCTTGCTATCTCAAGACGTTATTTACCAAGCAGTCTGAAGCAGAGCTCCGATTACCTGTTATGCTAGTAGGAATAGCGAACGATCTCACCTATCGCCGTAAGATCAAACGTGCAATTTCTCCTTTGCAATCTTTTAAATTTTCTACGAGTGTATGGTGAAAATGTTGAAGAGTTTTAACGTATTGGAGGAACATATAGTGTTATAGTTTAAACGTTTATATATTTACATCAGTGAGTTCAAATATTATTATTTAATAAGTTCATTGTTGTGAGGCCCTTGTGGCGCAGCGGCACAAGGTGTGACTGTAACGCTAACTGTAACGCGACCGTTGTGGGTTTGATTCCCACTCGAGAAAGTGAAATATCATTTACGTTTATATTTCTATTTCTTCGCTCTGGTGTCGAGGCAATGCGCGGTGTTGAGTTCTGCCACTCAACACACAATGCCTCCAGAATGCAGCAGAAAGTGGGGAACGGAGTGTCTTAATACTATGTTCCCGCTGTCTACCCTGCCGTGTGCGGGATAAAGCGTGAAGCTGTTTTTTTTTCATTGTTATGTCTACATAGGAGGTTAGGCATAGAAAAACTAGTGTAAATATATTCAGTCCTTGGTTTCTATTCGAGTTGGAGACATTGCTTGGTAAGTTGTGAAAATTAACGCCGCACTTTGGATTGTAGTAGCAGAGTAATGAAAATAATTAATTCCTTCGAATGGGCATTGAACCAATAACCTCACGGCCAGACGCTGTTCTACTGCGTTAAGATGTCATATATAAATTTTAACTAAGCAATTTGATAAGGTTTTTTTACCTTGTAAATATAAGTGGCTTACAAATCAATAAATACACCAGGTTTTTAATTTCAAACTCAAAAACTATTAGCATGGTCTGCGATTATAATTTAAAGTAATAATTAGAGTAATTTTTTGTTTTACCACTGTTTTCAAAGAGCTAAAACTCCTAAAATCGAATTTGGTTGGAAAGCAGAGAATGCATCACCTTTACTTTTCCTGCTCTGCAGCTTAACGCATCCCGCATACAGCAGGGTAGACAGGGGGAACTTAGTATTACGATTACGATAAAAATTATTGATCTAAATTTAAATAATCGAATAGATTTACAGTAACCATATATCTACTAATAGATATCTACTAACAGATAATAAAATAAAATGTAACATAAAAATTGTTTTATAAGCTAGAAACTCTATTATATGTATATTCAATATATTTCAGTTCAAATATAACGCCCATATAAGTTGGGATTTATGGGTTTTTTACTTTTTATGGCACTTTTACTCCACTTTACGTATTTAATAGTATCGTGAAATCGTTCATTCGAAAAAAATATATCTTTCATAGTGGCAAGGTAAGCCTATTAGTTAGATGAAAATATGTTACAAAAAAAATTTTCTCCTCTAAATTTTATAGTAAAATATACCACACAGCAATTAGAAGACGATTTATAACATTTTTAATTATATCCGGATAAGAAAATGGGAACTAATCGTAAGGGACAATGACAGTGACGTATCGCTGTCCATCGGTCAAGTGAACTAATATCAGACGCACAGGTGACGGTCAACATATGTTAGATTACTATTTACATGTGATATTTGGGGCTAAGGTTCTTTACCTTTATATGTTATAGGTATGTATAAATATAATAAATTTTGAATATTTTTTTTCATAGGTTTACGCTGTATCCCGTAGTAAGGGGGACAGAGAAAACGTAATGTTAAAGACATTCCGTCCCCTACGTCGCGCTTTTTCTTGGTACCAGAGTGAGGAATCCCGAATGAGAATTGAACTTTTAACTGGCAAAAGATAAGAAGATTGGATGAAAAGATCTTGGAAATGATCGAATTATCCCTAAATTTATTTTTTTATTTTCGTAGTATCTAACGACTTGTGTCAATGTCATTTGCCACCGAAAATTGTTATGTTATACATTCGAAATAATAAAAGAAAATCTTAACATCTGTCCATCTTATACAGCTTTATATAAAACAAGCCGTTTTAAAAACTTCTACATATAAAAGTTGTGTCACAGAGATCGCTAATGACGGTAACGCCGCCTTATGTACATTTTATTAATCTTTAAACATTACTTTTTTAGTTTTTCCTCTGTCCTGTAAAGTATATTATTAATAAATAATAATAATAATAACCCAGTGGTTACCCAGAGGTGAATCCCGGCTGATACGTCACAGTAAAACACTTGTATATTCTCTAAGGGGCCTCTACGTGTTGGACCTGTGTCCCCACGCAAGCCTTCCAAAGGACCGGGTTCTTTTGAACCCGTGAATTATGAAGAGAAACATAATAATAATAATATACGTTGTTGTTGTTCATTTAATATTATTAATTAATTATATGAAATTGAATGTAAAAATAATAATACATTCCTTCGTGGAGATCGACCCCACAACCGTCGCGTTACATTCACGCCCTTGTGAGCCACGACGGTCTAAACATTATAGATAGATATATTAAAGACTTTTTTAGCTTCACGCCATATCCTGAAGACAGCACATGGAAACATCGTGCTAAGACACTTCTGCTGCCCACTTTGATCCGAATTTTAAAAGCATTGCATGTTGAGCGGTGGAACTTAACGCCTCGTATACATAGATAGATAAATTGAAATACTGTATACGATACAGATTAAAAATGGTTTATTTCAAGGCATCAGTAATTACGTGTTACTATCGTTTGACGAGCCGACGCTGCGGTGGAATTGGCTTTCAGCTTTAATTAACATGCTCAGAGGTCCTTTGTCCTTGTATTGCATTTAACGGTGGCTGCCTTCCCTTATTTGCAAAAGATTTTATATATAGATAGATATATTTTTGGGGTAGTAATGACTTTGCTGCTTGTCTGTGAACGTGAAATTGAGTAGTATAATCTTTTAAGCTGGGATAAGTTTATATTATGACTTATACAAATAATTAATACTTACCGACAGATTATTTTATTAAATTATAATTATAAAACACAGCCGTCGAGCGTCGAGTCCGTCGTGGCGCAGCGGCACAAGGTGAGACTGTAACGTGACGGTTGTGGGTTCGACCCCTACTCGAGGAAGTGAAATATTTATTGACGTTTATGCTTCCATTTCTTCGCTCTAATGTCGAGGCATAGCACGGCGTTGAGTTCTGCAACGCAATGTATCCAGAATTCGGCATAAAGTGGACAGAGAGTTTCAACAGTTTTCCGATACTTTAATATGTTACGTAAAATATTTCTCTGCCTTAGTGTGGAATAACTCTCTAAATTACATATGTCGAAGAAGACATTT
>DWGR01005524.1:0-10314 GCA_018247715.1 Heliconius burneyi
CAAATAAACTCTTCTGATTTATTACATTAGTATCTTTTTTTTATGGTAAAAGGACAAGACAAACAAGCGTTCGGGTCACCTGAAGGTAAGTGATCACCACCGCCCACGACCCCGTGAAACACCAGAGGAGCTACAGGTGCGTTGCCGGCCTTTAAGGTGGAGGTAGACGCGATTTTTAAAGGTACCCATATCATATCGACCTGGAAACACTGCCGCGGGAGTATCAGTGGTATGTATTACTACTATTATGAAAATATAGATAAACAGATAAGCATACAAAAGAAATCATGGCAAGGCGCTTATAATAAGATGCGTCAAAATGAGTCACTGTATAATTGTGTAATGGAAGAAAGTTTGCACACTCAAGGACAACACGAGAGGATGAATGATTTTTTTACCTTTGGCATTCCACACATATATTATTTTGTTTTTATGTAAATTTATAATTGGCATTGTAATGTGGTAATTTCGATATATGACCATTTAGGCGTTAATTGGGTTTTCTGGTTGCCATTTTTGTAGAAGAAAATTGCAGCGAGCTTTACAATTTTTTATGAGAATTCTTACATGTATATATTAAGATGTAGTAAAAACATATGATTATTACGAATTAATTTTATACTTCTGTACTTTACAATTTTCTTACCACCACATAAGAGGCTAAGCAGCTTGTTTTATGTTAGAGACATTTTCATTGCCCCTTTTTGCTACGCAAGATTTTCTAACACTGGGGTCCCGCTGCCTAACTTTATACGTAAAAATTTGGACTTAGTCATTTAAAGTTACCACAAAAACAAAATAAATAAGAACAATACAAACGTGTCCACTTTCGTAAGATAAGAAGAAAGTTCGCTTTAGATTCGAGGCACAAAATTTGAAAGGCTATTATATTGCACGTGAAAACCGTCCGTGGTGTGAATCGGTAATGTTTTATATCCTTTACTTTCACGTTTAAATCTAATAGGGAATACTTGATTTTGTTATTTGTATAAATTTTATATATATGTATCCTGCACTTAGTAGGGGAAGAGGGAAACCTGGGAACCTAGTGTTTAGAAACTCCGTTCTCGTTAAGAAAATTCCGTTAGAGTAGGTATCCTTTATGTTACATTACTCTATTCAAATGTTACATAAAAAAATATTTTAAAAAAATATGCGTTCTTAAGTTTGTTCTTTCGCTTAATTTCCAATAACAAGTATAACAAGTTTAAGATAATATACAATTAAATAATTGCTTCTAAAATGAACAGCACTCAAGTCTTAAGTAGTATACTTAAAAGAAAGAACATAATAAAATGAATATATTATTATTATACAAAATTGAATGTACAAATGACTACTATTTGCAAGCGTCGCAACCACCGACGTGACAATCCTATATTTTGTAGCGCTTTTAATATTTACTCAGATCGATACATTTTCTTAACCGCGTCTTAGTTTCAGGTTTTGAAAAAAGTATTATAGAAATTTTGAATTAATATTTTATATGAGTTTTATTTATTTTCTGGGAAGATCTCCATCTTAAATATAAAATATTATTAAATAAAAAATTATTAGGCTAATACATCATCATTATCAGCCTGTCCTCGTCCACCGCTGGACACACCAATGGTCTCACCAATGGCACGCCACTGAGCTCGATCTTCAGCTCTTCGCATCCAGCCGTTACCAGGCACTTTGCGAATATTGTCACTTCATCTAGCTGGAGGACCTAAATTAAGCTTGCCGAAGCATTGTCTCTACCCTAGAACGCGCTTACCCCAACGGTCATCGGTTCTGCGGCAAAAATGACCAGCCCATTGCCACTTCAGCTTTTAGGCTATGTCGATAACATTGGTTCGAATAATTCGGATTCGGAATTTAACTGACAACCATAACTCCTCACGGCTCGATGAGCTCCATTCTTAGATATTGTAATTTTATTATATAACCTACGAATATATCCATATATCAGGATAGCATATCAAGAATGCGGATTCCCCACATCCGTTTGAAGACGTGAATCTCCAATGCAAATAAGTTTAATCGGTTTACTCTTTACAATAAGGTTAAGTAAACATGACCTTTGATGGGCAGTTTATGTGTTAAAGATGACCCGTTTTACATGCAGCATAAACGATGACTGAACGTCCCCTTTGATAATTATATTGCAAATTAACGCCTTATTTGTACATAAGTTACTGATTTATATTCTAAAATGATAGTTGATCAGGCCAGTCGTGGCGCAGCGGCATGAAGTGTGACTGTAAACGCGATAGATTGTGGGTTCGATTTATACTCGGGAGAATGTATTAATATTTATATATATTTTAATTTCATAGCTCTGGTGTCGAGGTAAAGCTCGGCGTTGAGTACCACCAGTCAAAATGCAATTCTTTTAGAATTCAGCGAAAAATAGGGAACAGCGGGTCTTACTACTAGGTTGACTCTACCTACCTTGCTGTTTGCGGGGTGCAGCGTACAATTAATTTTAAAATATATCATTTTTTATCTTCAGTTAGTTAAAATGTTATTATTGTTCTACGCGTTAGAGTGCAGAGGTACAGCATCTGTAAACATGACAGTTGTGGGTTCAATTCCCACTCGAGGGAATGAATTTATTAATTTCCACGAACTGATAAGGGAAGTAAGAGTTTATTAGAGAATATTAGATCCAACGAATCGACACGCATTGTCTAAATTGAGCGGAAATTGATGAATACTGGGTTCCCCTACCTTCCCTTCTATAGACAGGATACAGCGTGAAGCTATAACAATATTTAATCTTTAAAATTATTTAGCTTAACCCGTAATATTATATTAACTCTATAATATTTTAATCTATATTCCAAATATTTTAACCCATAAATAACAAAAAACGATCGATCGTTCCAGCACGTTTTCCACAATATTGAAAGTATCCGGATTGAAATGAATTTATACTTTTTTCGTGAAAAAATGTCTATTGAATCGGATTATTATAAAAAAATACTTGAATATATAAGACAATATTTCAAACTTTACTCGTTTCTTTTAACATTTTTATTAAAATTTATTAAGAATTAAGCATTAAATCTAAAAAAAAAAAAAAAACCAGAGCAAGGAACAAATCTTTTTAAAAATTATTTTGGCCTGTATGATGTGAATAAATTTCGAAATGAATCATTTTTAATTAATGGAAAATATGTGTTGTGTTTAACACAACATAATCCAAAACTGTAAAATGCTAATATTATTATTTATAAAAAATATTGATTGTTTAAAAATTTGATAGTTCAATGACTGAGTAAGTATCCTCCAAGGTAATGAACGTAATAAATAAAACTTTACCACGTCACACTATCGATATTTTGTTAAGATTCGATTTTTAATAAAAGTTACGATTTTAAAGAATACGTTTTGTTTTAGGTCCGCTCGCTGCATCCCGCAAACAGCAGGGTAGACAGAGGGAACCTGAATCCATACGGCGTACTTTATTAGAAAAAATATGCAAAAATTAAGCTAAAACTGTAACATCCAAATTTTTTACGCTGTCAAGTAAAATAAGTTACTTACACTAAGTATAAATATGTAATATATCACAAAATGAATGTTCCTGCAGTTTCTTGCTCCGGATACTTACCTGTAAGAAAAAAACATAAATAAGTAAAAATATACAATAAATATTGAAATGATAAGATTTTAAATGAAACTTATTTAAATTTTACCGGAATTTATGCATATTTTAATATTTTTTATTTCGAACACATTGTACTGTTACAGTAGTCCGTGGTTACAATTAGACTATACAGCACTTGGCAATCATCCGTACTTGCGGGTTGCCTCTGAGAGTTTTATTTAGAAACTTCAGTATTTCTAAGTAAACAAAATAATTAAAATATTATATTAGAATTTGTTTTTTTTTTTAATGCATTCCAAGAGTTTCTTTTTTTTAATTAACAGATTGATTTTAAATTTGTTTTGTTTTTTCTTCCGTATTCCTATATAACGTACGTAACTGACAGAACAATGGACTTGTTTTGAATAGAATATAGATATTTTAGGTGCTCAACTAGCACGCTTGAAGCGCCATAAATTAAGAACTGATATTTTATAAAAAAAATAATCAACTACTAAAATGTGTTTTCCTAAAAACAAATTATTGACAAATGATACAAAATTATAATATGGCAATCTTTAACCATTACATTAACCGTTAAATATAAATAAAAACATTTTCAACCTTATTTCCGTTTATCATTTTGCGTTGTATTTAATTCGAGAATAAATTTAAAAATTATAACTAACGATATGTACTAACGACAAAAATATATAATTTTAAATATTAATATTACAAGGCTGAGAGGAAGTACGTATGTGTACTCGTATATACAAATATGTTCTGAGAAAAATCATTAAAACACATCCTTTTGCTAGCTTTACTTAACACCCACAGTTTACTAGAATTTAAATATTTTTATGCTTTGTGACATAATGTGTAATTTACGTTGTATAAATGTAAACTGTATGTACGACTGTAAACGCGACAATTGTGAGCTCGATTCTCACTCATGAAAATAATCAATATTTCATATGGTAACGAGAACGATATTTAGCTATGGTAACGGCGTTAAGTTACCAACATTCGACACAAAACGCTCCCAGAATTCGACGTAAAATATTTTCCTTACTAGTTGTAGAATAACATTCTAAAAAAATTTAAATCCTTTATTTCTTATTTTTATTACTTGCATACCATACATATATGCAATACATATAAAATAAAGTTTGTCTTATTTTTTTTACCTTAGTGGTCGGCTATACTACAAAGGCAATGTATGCGTACAGTGTCATTTGTTCAGTCATTGCAAGATCGAAGTAATTAACATGTAGTTAATGCGATAAGAGAATTAACATGTTGCAGTACGTGGGCATATTATGTAAAGAAACGTAAATAAAACATTGAATATTTGTTAGCGAGCATATACGAGTATGTACCTAATGGGAACAGTGATATGAATTAAACATTAAGCTTCAAAAATATGGAAAGAAGTAATGGAGAAAATAGAGGAAAAATAAATAAAATGGAGGCCGGTCGTGACGCAGGGGTATATGCGTGTGACTATAAACACGAATGATCGTTGGATCGATTCCCATTCGAGGAAATGAAATATTGAATATTTTCATTTCTTCGCTCTGGTAGCGTGGCAAACGCAGCGTTGAGTTCCGCCACTGAACACTCAATGCCCGTAACATTATGAATTGAATGACGGAACCAAACGCCGCGCTGCATATTTATTCATATTGTAATGAATACAACTAATGCTATCGCAACTGCAACTTTAAAATTATAAACAACACTTTTACATTACATTTTTATTAAGAAAATAACATTAATTGAAAATTCTTATATTTTCATTAAAACGACAAAAATAAAAACAAAACGCGGTAACGCGAACTTCATTTTTCGAAACGCCGCCGTCGCTTAGAAAGCGCGAAAAAGACTAATTACAGGTAATTTCGTTTCACACTCAACTTGGGCAACCATTCCGGCAGTTGCAGCGCCGCGGGTTTGGCAATAGATCACCTTTAAACTAACTCTACAATAGAAATTAACCGAGAAAACATATTTTTTTAGTAAATATGTTATTTTGGTAGAAAAAAATCATTAATCTTGTTGCTTGCCATTGCGCCAAAGGTGATCGCTAGTTTAAATACACTACTTCAAACATTTGAGTATATTACAAATTGAGAAATACGCGGTAGCCAACAGTATTTTTGTAAAAATTGTTACGAAATTCAGATGTGCCTAACGATTGTGATGGCAAATTAGGGAATATTTATGATATTCAAAAGAATATTTATAATATTTAAAGAAAAAAGAGAAGAGAGAAGTCAGCAGGAGCAACCTGTTAAGATACTGTCTATGTTCCACAACTTACATCCGATTTTTAAGACATTGCAAGCTGAGTGGAACTAAACGCTAAGCTTTATCTATCAGAGCAGAAATGACACCACACTCGTCGCTTTTACAGTCAGATGTCTTCCGCCAACAGCCTATATGAGTATATAGGACTTCAGTACTATATATATTTTTAATTCTATTTTATTCTTCTAAATAGAAGTAGAATTTACTAGCAAGATTATATTAGCATAAAGATACAACAAAAGATAATAGTAAATTTTTCAATCTGGCCGCATATTGTCAGTTTTGTAAGTCTAACATAACAAATTATGAACAATTAAATAATAACCAAAACGTTTATTGTATGCAAAAATGATCCCTGACTCTCTAGTCGTTAACTCGTTACAGGAACGTCAAATTTTCTTCCATTGTGTAAATGTTATGTTAGAAAACAATAGAATTGAATTTGGACAGTTAGAAGTTTCATGGTTACTCTGTCAGGGTGAAACGGCGCCCTTGTGTGTCTTTAGTTAAGTATATTTTAATCGTACCAGCGGGCCCGTGCGGCTACGCCCGCTTGATATATACCTACAAATTATTTGTATAAAATAACTCTTTTAAAATGTCGCAATTTTATCGAACAACACACTTTAAATTGCCATAACTTTTCTATTTATGAACGCATTGTAATAAAATAAAACCTAGATGTTTTCAGGAGCTTGCCAGAATCCAATAGTGAAAATCACATCCAAATCGGTGATTCCCGAGGCCGATTCTGAGATTAGCGAACAAACACATAGTTATTAAAGCTTCCCAATAACATATTTTTTTAAATATCTTCCAAGTACAAGAGGTAACTTCCAAGTGTAAGAAGGTCCTCTTACAATTTAATTATAAGTATAGATATTTGCATTACAGCGGGGATTTTGACAACACGCAATGCCTCAAGAAGCAAGCGGAAAATAGTGAACGGAGTTACCTTAGTGGGAAACTCTTTTCTCTTTCTCCTAAAAGAGGTAAAAAAGGTATGTATTATTGTATCCTCCATTAAATTAAACAATCGTAAAAGAGCAGCTGTATACAATTTTCCACATAGAATCCAGTGAGCGGCAAAAGGCGATAGAAACATTTGGACACTCTTATGTTTTCTCCTAACCTGCATTAAGCAAAATAAACAGTATAACTAAAAAAGTGAAGATTAAAAATAGAGTAAGAGATCATTTTGTGATTTCTCTATTGATAAGGAGTCCTCTCCCTCTCTCTATTTACTATATAAAATAATAGATACTTAAAAAAATTGCATAGTAAAGTTAAATCCACGTAGGTTTCATCAGCACAAGGTTATAACGGTGTGTTGGTGCGTCGTTGGCCAACAAGTAATTAGATGACAAACAATGCGTTTTGTAAGTGGTCGCACGATCTTGAGTGACTGACTAAAATGACACTTAACTAGTACAGTACGCCTTCGAGATGATATAGATTTTTTTTCAATAAGCTTCACGCTATATCCCACACCTGCATGGTAGGCAGAGGGATCCTAATGTTAAGACATTTCACTCTCTACTTTTCACCCAAATCAGTAGGTATTAAATTGTTGACTAGCGGAACTCAACGCCGCATTTTGCCTCAACATCAAAGCGAAGATATGAAAATATTATATATAACATTTCCTCGGATGAGAATCAAATCTAGGCCTATCGCGTTTACACTCACACGCTCTTGCTCCTGCACCGCAAATGACCTATAGAATATTAATATTAAAATAATTTTAAATGTATTTTATTTTTATATTTCGAAGTGTTTTAATTTTAGTGTAGAAGATATAATTTCATTTTAAATTAACAAATATTAATTTACTTTCATAGTAAGTAATCATATCTAAATAATATATTTTTCTGATTGGATTAACTACAAAATACCTTTTCTTTTTCTTTTTTTTTACAAAATACCTTGATTTTTTTAAATTACAAGTAGTTAATAACGTTGGCAAAGTAACATTTTAGCGCTCCACACCGAGAAACAACGAAACATGAAACAAAGGTTGTGTCTAACTAACCGTGAAATATTCGTTTTAGACACTATTAATTTTGACTTCACAATAGTAAATAGTGGAATTGACTATATATGTTAATAAATGTAATTTAATATTTGTATAAGAAGATTGCAGAACTTGTCGTTTAAAAGGAAATTTGTTTTTTTTTATTATATTTTAACTAAGCATTTTTAATAATATTTTGATTTTCGCTATACACATAAAATATATAAATCAGCTTCACGCTGTATCTCGCACACAGCAGGGTGGGCAGAGGGAATCTAGTGTTAAGACACTCTGTTTCCCATATACTGGAGCATTGCGTGTTGAGTGGCGGAACTCAACACCACGTTTTTCCTCGACACCAGAGCGAAGAAAAGAAAATATTAAATATTTAATTTCCTCGAGTGAGGACCGAACCCACAATCTGTCGTGTTTACAGTCACACGCTTGTGCCTCTGGCTATAACTAGCCTCAATTAACATTTTAATGAGAATGGATAACCAAAAAGTGCACTCAAAAATCAACAATGCATTAAATGCACTTAATTTAATATGAAAACAAAGAGAAAACAACTGGCACTTTCAAAATCTTTTAACGTAACCCGTACTCGTCCCGTATGTGGATAAATTTTTCTTATTGAATAGTCTACCCTATTGTGTTCAATAGAAAGTAATAAGGCTTTGTATGAATGGGTACATTCCGCTTTGTACTGCAATTTATTTATTGAAATATGAATTTTATATCAGGGCAACAAAATAAAATAATTTAAATATTATTAATAATACATCCCCGTGTGGGGATCGAACCTACAACTACCGTGTCGGAGAATTTTCCTAATCTGCCACGGGCGATGCCTCATTAAGTGAAATAATCTATAATACTATTAGTATAATAGCATGGTATTAGTATTATATAGCTATTAGTATGATAGCTTACATAACGCAAAAAGTTACGGCATTTGCGCATTGCGTCCTGGACGGCGGAACTCAACGCCACTATTTAACTACTAACTAACCGCTATAAAAGATTGGCAGCTGAAATTAAAACCCACACGATTTTTGCACGACATTATTATTTTTATCTTAACATTATGTTATCTACACAACTTATCAATATAATAAAACAGCCAAGCACTGCTTTTTGACAGCGATTGTCATCTGACCTCAACGGCCATTAAAATTGAATCAGCGACACACTCCGCACCGCAACGGAGTGAAATTACTCAACGCAAGTCTTACAATTTGCATTTGATTTTTGCAATGATAACCGAGGCCGGCTTAAGCTGTGATAAAATACTAAGTTAACTTTTAATTATTTCTGCATTACAGTTACACTCCTTACGATTAGAGTAAATATAATGTTAATAGTCATATATTATTTAAATTAAAAATTAAATCAGCTTCACGCTGTATCCCGCACACAGCAGGGTAGGCAGAGGGAACCTAATACAGCACTCCTTTCCCCACTTTCTGCCGAATTCTGGAGATTTGTGTGTTGAGAGGTAGAAGTCAACGCCGCGCTTTGCCTCGAATCCAGAGCGAAGGGAAAATTTTAACGTAAATAAATATTTCACTTCCTGGAATGGGGCTCGAATCCACAACCGTCGCGTTACAGTCATACCTTATACTGCTGCGCCACGATGGCCTCATAAATATAATAAATAATAATAACTTAAGTATAATCAATTAATCGCAGAAACATACACGAACTGCCTTCACAAGGACCCAAAAGAAACGAACCTGTCGACACTTATTGGTAAAACGTCATTCAATGCGGCGCGTGGGCAAAACATTGTGTCGACGCCATTGTCGTCAATGCTCACTTTTAGACCATATAAAAAACCATAAGAAACCTTTTCTTGTAAGGCGAAATGATTTGAGTTACTTATCTTAAGCAGAATAATATTTTAACTGACTCAAAAAATAAGGTTATCAGCTTGAGCTAATATTTAAAGTACGACGATCTAGTTAGGTTTCCAAGCACGTATTATATATTTGGACAAAGAGACCATTTACGTTTTATTAAAATTGGCTTAGTAGTTCATGGCATATAGATATTCAAGAATTTGATATATATAGCAGTTGGGAATATGTATTTAAAATCGGTTTAATAACTAGGTTATTCTTTATTAATTTCTTTCAGAAAACTGATAATTTATAATATTTTAAAAGTAAGAGCTTATTTTATGTTTCTTTTTAATTTAATTATACTTGTACATATAATATTAACACTAAAGAAAGGAACACTGAACCTACAGTTCTAGAACTAACTTGGCTAACTTTTACATTGCCTTATAAGTAGGGGCTCACTCTGAAGGGAAAATAACAGATATTTCACGATTTATGTACACAAAGGCGTGTACAAAGGAGATTTTGAGTTGAATTTGGCAATAGTAAATTGTAGGCGAAGTTGCAAT
>DWGR01005525.1:0-10313 GCA_018247715.1 Heliconius burneyi
AACGAACGTCCTAATTCTTTGATTATACTTTTAGAGTGTGCTAGACTTATTCTCAAAGTTTGATTGTTATTCAATGTATATAAAACTCTTCCGTTACTCAGTGACTGACTGACAACGCACAGCTTGCGCAGCGTAGAGATCTGATACTAAGCGTGTTCCTTAGAGAGTGTAAGGACGCACTTAGGGAGATATCGCCAATTTCTAACTAGAACAGGAAAAAGACGTCATGGCGCAGGAAAGAGTACAAGCGTGCGACTGTGAACGCGACAGGTTGTGGATTCAATTGCCACTCGAGGAAATCTAATATTTAATATTTTCATTTTCCGCGCTCTAATATTAGCTTAGCCTTTATTGAAATTGTTTTATATAAATATATCATTTTTTTCATTTATAACAGTCAATTACTTTTCAAATTTAGGGAGTAAGCCTTTCATATAGTTATATTTATAAATACCAACCACCACATTAAAATGTGCAACAATTTAATATTTAGAATACTCATACACAAGATGGTGTTTTTTTTTCATATTTTTAATAGTTATTCTGTGTTAAAAATGTATCAAAAAAATCTACAGTGAATTAGGTTTTTTTCTATTATTTTTGTAACGAATGTGAAATGAACTGAACTTATTGTTCATCCTGAATTTTTACTAACAAAATTATTGCATTTAGAAATTCTAAGATAAAAAACTGAAAATTTTTGTTCTATATATATGAAATGTATATCTCTAGGATCATTTATTTATATTCACAGATTTAGACAGTTTTTATATAAAATTGAAGTAAATAATTTTAAAATGGCGAATAAAAGCTTGAAATACATGAAGATTTTCATTATGTAGTTATCATAGATTTTCATCGAGTAGAATGAACAACAACAATTAGTTTCTCCTCTACCATTTAAATCTATAAACATATCTTAAAATAAATTTTGTATTACAATAAAAATATTTTTCATCCTCACTGATATTAACGTTATGTAATACTGTGATCAAAAAGTGAGATTTATTAATTTCATCCCCTTCGGAGTAAAACCCCGTCCGATAAAACGAACTTGTTCCAGTTCGCGAAACAATCGGAGTAATCTTTTTCTGCATTAAGAAGGAAGATGTTCTTCGATCCGGTTTTTATCTCCTTAATCGTGTTAAAACGGTATCCCCACATTGGCCTTTTGGGTTTGCTGAATGAAGCCAGAAGTCGCACGGAGTCAAATCAGGTGAATACGGTGATTGCGAAACGACGTAAGTCGATTTTTGGGAAAAAAAGTCTAAATCACCAATCGAGACTTCACTGTTTTGAGACAAAAACATGCTTCTAAACGATTTGGGTTGTGCCAAATTATATTCCAACGAGTTCTCTGATTGTCAATTGACGATTTTCAAACACAAAATCTTTGATTTTCGGACGTGGCCCTCGTCGGTAGACGTTGATGGTCGTCCAGAGCGGTTTGACATCTCGTTTTGACACTCGTTGTACATCTTATAAGCATTTTGGCAAATGTTATAGACACTCCTACCAAATTAGAAAAAAAATATCTGCCTTCCTAAAGTACGGGAGTTTTAAATGACAATTTAACTTTACTTTTTAATCACGGTAGTATATTATGATTTATATCATGTTTTATATAATACTTCAGCTATATTCAATTCTATATGTAAATAATTATGCGTACTATTATGTTAATAAACGTATATTTTTGGTATCTACATGTTCTCATGAATCTATCCTTGTGTTATTCTTTTTAGGGGTCCATCCGTAACACAAAAGAAAAAAATGGAACTCTTACAGAATTATTTTGTTGTTCGACTGCCGGTCTGTCAAGATCATTTACTTCGAGACCACGTGAAGTAATCAAGCTAGAATTAATATCAAATATTCATTAAATGTAATGAAAAGACACATGTGTCGTTTTTGCTGATTTTTTTTTATGAAATTTGCTGAGTAATCCAAACCTATAGGGTACTTCCCGTGAATGCAGATCCATGGGAAGTATAACTTTACAGTTATAAAAGGCACGAAGTGAGAATTCTCGATACATGTGACAAAACCTGAAAGTAAAAATTTATAAGTATTTCACAGAAAAAAATATATATTTTTAGCTTCAATCTATATCCTGCACACAGCAGGCAAAGGGAACCTCCTGTTAAGACACACAGGTCCCCCACTTTCTACCGAATTTTGGAGGCATTGCCTGTTGAGTAGCGAAACTCAACGCCGCTCTTTGCCTCGAGACTAGAGCGAAGAAATGAAAATACTAAAGCAATAATTTAAATACACCCTTGTACCGCAACGCCACGACGGCATCTAATTTAGTTTATTTCATACAAAATTAGTGCATATGCTCGCATATTTAAGTTTGCCAACTTTTTTAGGTTGTAACTTCCGTTGATCTACAATCCTATAGTTGGTACAGAACCCTCGATGGGCGTATCTGATTCGCATTTGTTCGGTATTTTTCACTTTAATGTTATATAGATCCCCATATAGGGAGTAGCAGGTACATGAAATATCATTGAATGAAGTTATTTTCGTTGCATCCGTGGTATAAAATTTATACATAAATTATTTTATTTAAAATAATGAAATAAAATATCTAATAATAAAAATATTAATATTTTAAATTTAAACTTAACGTTAAGAAGCTATAGATTATTTTTCTTGCTTCACCCACGTGTACAAATGGAAATATTTATTTTTTTCAGTTAGAAGCAGTAGTTTCTGAGAATAACACGTTCAAACCAAGCAAACACTTCAGCTTAATAAAATTATTATAGATGTATAAAAGGATAGATCGGAACAAGACATGATACCATGGAATTAAATATTATTTGCGTTTACTCTCTTCACCACCAAAACGACAATTTGAATGTGTAACTTTAATAGTTTCCTCGCCTTTATGTGGATTTCAGTAAGAGATATCATGGAATATTTCTTTTTAATATAATTTCTTATATATTATATTAGCAAACAAAAATAAAAACAAGCCAAGTATGCGTCGAACTAGAGCAAAAAACGTTCCATACCATTATCCATAAAAACAAAAATAAAGTCATAACTGTTGTATAGGAGTCATGTTTAAAAAATAGAATAATATAAATGTTTAATAATTTTTTTAGAAATATATAATCTGTAAGAATTTCGATTGACTTACTATCACGGCTTATGAGATATTGCCTGGTGACTGACAGACCTTCAAAATGGCTCCTAGTAATACTACAACTTGAGAGCTTGAATTCAAGGATTTATAATTTTGTACATAAATTTCTTCTTGCTCTATTATAATAATTTATTTTACAAAATGATAATTGGTTAGGTAAAAGTAATTTTAAAAAATACGTAGTCTCGTCTACTCACAGTGTACAAAGGGATCGTTTAATTTTTTGATAACTTTATGAAATATATTAGCCAATTTTTTTACATATAAACACTCAAACTCTCAATTAAACACGCTTTAAAATTTAATTTGGTAATATTTTACCTATGAAAGGTATAAGTTAAGTTTAATGAATAAGTATCTGATGCTCCTATAATAATTGAAATGTTTATAATATGTAAACAGAACTATAAGTAGTTATAATTTTGATAGTTATAAATGATGTACAATATGTTATTTATGTATGTTTCATTTTCAATAATAGTTCAAAGCATAGAGTCTATCATAGAAAGTCTTCTTCTTCATCCTGGCATTAATCCCGACTATTGCCAGAGTCTGCGTTCCTGCACAATCTACTCCACTTTGCACGGTCTTTAGCTTCCTCAGTGGTTAGTCCATTGGCTCTCATGTCCTGCGACGATTGAATAAGAACGGACTAAGAGCCGAGCCCTGGTGAACTCCTGAACTCCTGGTGAACTGTAATGTGGAAGATCCTTCAGTGTCGCCAACAGCAGTTCTAACCATAGAAGCGGAATCGTGGTTCATGTGTCTGATAATATCAATATAGGCCTCAGGTATCCCTTTGGATCGCAATGCCCACCAGATGCACTGATGAGGCACACAGTCACAAAATTGAAAATTCCTTCTGAGCATCGTGATAGAAATAAATATGAGTTGGTATTTATTTTGTAACGCGACATAATTTACATACACAGCGAAATATTGACATTGTAGCCTAATTGTTACCAATAATGAACGGTTTTAATGTCAAGGGTCGTTTTTGAATGTTATAAATATTTATTAAATACAATAATTTTTGCCACCTGAATATATAATTATTGTTCTGTCATAGGTTGATTTAATTATATAGGGTGGAAGAGGGAGCGCTCCTTTTACGGAAACAGCATATAGAGTAAAATATTTCAAGCCCAGGCCTAAAGAAATTATTCAAGGCACCTCAACAGTTTGGACGTAGGTTTTTTTTTTTCATTTCATGATTTTTATCCATATCTGTATAGTGTGTGATGCACACATACTACTGCCAAACTACTAAGGGTGCGACGTTGCCGCTTTTTTTTTATGGAAAAAGCGTGGCAAACGAGCGTACGGGTCACCTGGTAGTAAGTGATCACCGCCGCCCACGACACCGCGTAACACCAGAGGAGCTACAGGTGCGTTGCCAGCTTTTGAGGTGGTTGGGCGCCGGAGCCCGGTATTACCTAATGCGAAACGCAGTGGCATAAAGCCACTACTTCACGCCGGTTTTAAATGCCGGGCGTGGTAATGATCCGGTCGAGTCTCCCCATGCGTGTCGCCATTGCTGGCGGCGTGACTCTCCCACTCGTACTTTAGTCGCCTCTTACGACACCACCAGTACCAGGGTGATCCTATTCTAAGCCGGAAACACTTGAAAACTTGAAAACTTTGACAGGTAAGTGTTTGCGTGTGTGCGTGCTTATGTTATTCTTTACAAATGGCGTTTTATTGTAAAATATAATAATATGATAATTTAATATATAAATATATATAATATGATAATTTAAATATTTATTTTTGTTGAAATATTCATTTTAAAATCGCGCCTTTGTCTATATCTACATTTGTATCTATGGTATGTAAATCACTCTACTCGGTGGTACTCACTCAAGTTGTTACATGTTTTTTTTTTCTCTTACAAAATACATGAACAAAATACCGCTTTTATACTTCCTAAATCCAACAATTTTGTTTGTATTTTTTCAAATTTGGGAATTTGTTTTTTTTATTTAATTATATTAGGTTTTTATATAATTTTTGTAGTTAAAGCTGTGGTTTCATTTACAGTTCCACTCTACAATTACACTCTGTATATTCTGATTTAATAACTAAATTGGAAATAGTAACAATGCCTATTTAACCAGTACTTGGACATTCTCATACGCATAAAGGATACCTAAATTTATTTGATTCCGTGTATAAGAAGCGAGGTAGCTCGTTTACCAAATTATTTCACCATAGAAAGCAAAGAAGGAACTCTGCTAAACATGATTGTTTTTAGTGCACTAGTTCTATTTCTCATTCTGATCATCATTAGCAAATGCAAATATAACAATACTGTAAAAAACCTACCATTAATAGCAACTTTCTAGATCTACCACTAGTACGGCACGTCCTTATATTTTTGGGGACAAATGAAGGTAAGTCGCAGATTATTGATTTTGTACATCTACAAATCTAATATAATTTTAACAAAAAGTAATCAGTTTAGTTAAAATTTTATTTCATCCGTACCTTCCTCTGAAATCAAAATACATATCAAAATTATCCCTTTTGGTTTAAATATAGTAAATACCAACTTAAGGAACAGTCTAAGTTTTATCAAAGTTAGCACGAATCAATTGCTTCAGATATTTTATACATTGTCTGCAAGTGTATAGTGCTTTACAATAGATTTGTAAAGGTTATTTTACGACACAAATTAGTTTGCCTTTACTTACATCGGTTTTG
Organism: Heliconius burneyi; assembly: GCA_018247715.1. NCBI lineage: Eukaryota > Metazoa > Arthropoda > Insecta > Lepidoptera > Nymphalidae > Heliconius > Heliconius burneyi. Next base: position 5,861 of record DWGR01005525.1, read on the forward strand.
GTCAGTCAAATTAATATTTAAATTGAATTTAGAACTAAAGTTTTGTTTTATATGTATGTAAAGGTATTTAATATAATATGTAAAACGTGTATGTATGTAAAACGTAATGTTAATCTAACGTTAATGGCTCTTTGCGCGGGAAAACGACCCCCGGTCTCTCGCGTGACCGGCGGGGGTACTGACCACTATACTATCGAAGAACTATAATAAAACGAATACTAACTATAATAAAAACCTGTAAAATAGTTATATTTATACGCACTATCTTAAACAACAATTTTGGGATGTCCCATTCTACTGAGTAGTAAGAAGCAATCTTCAACCTTTGATGGCAACAAAGTTCAAAAAAGCTTTGTTGCCATCAAAGGTTTGGAATATTTTAAGTGAATACTTAAGACATCAGATTTATTACAATATAAAAAGGATAACTTAAATTAAAATTGTACGTTATGTGTTGTAGCATAAATTCAATATCAATTAAATATGTCCACAAATAATTAATTTAAAATTAATGAGGGTAAATCAAAATAAAAAAAACTATTGAAGTTAGTAAACGAAAAATATATGCATAATGTATACATTTATTTTTTATATAGTTTGATATTTTGTTTCAGATCGGATGAACGTGTTTAAGAAATTAGCTTATTCTGCATACGCTAACAAATATGGCGCTTCAACAATTTATGTTGGACCATACCCCGTAACATGTACGCAACATAATATTTATTTATATATATCACACCAATGGGTTAAAAAATATAAGTAAATATTCACATTGGGAAAAGCTTCAAGTCTTTTTTTATGAAAGTGAAATAGTTATCATCACTTTTTAACTTAGCCATTTGTAGCTCCGTTCTCCACCTCCCACCGTTCCGGAAATGGCGTGTTGGGTGGCGGTCCCCAATGCCGCATTTGTCGCCACTTGACACACCAGTGGCCACGCACTGGTGCGCGTCACCTCTCTTGAGGTGCACGTTGAGGATGGATCGTTGAAGCCCTCGTAAAGACTGGCAGGGGTCGCTACGAGCAAGCCTTGCTACCTACTACTACTCCGTACCTATCTTGGACCTAAAAGAGGCTAATGAGGTATGTAGAGACGGTAGCGTTTGGCGCTCCGTCCTCTCTGGCTACCCCGGTAGGAAAAAAGCGTGAAGCTATATATGTATGTACTATTTATCTTATGACGGCTTAACGTATTGACATATTACTACACTCTACTTTTTTAGAACTTACACATAATAGACGCTTGGTCTGTAGTTGTTTCGAACTCTCTCAATATTTGACAATGCCTCTCGTTATTGCCACCGTTGCATAGCAGAACAATCTTTTGACCGCAACGTCCTGGCTACCGCTATGAGAGAAGCAGTTGTTAGTGTATCGCGTTATAGCGACGACGGCGTGTAGACGACTCTGAGCTTCGTGAATCGGAAGTCCATATTCACCTCGTACCGCTTTTCGATCATAGAATGTTCTTCCTTTTGCGTGAAAGCTAGGTAGAGGATGTCTTTTAGATCTTTCAGTTCTGGTGTCACCTAGATAATTATAATATGGAGAGAGAGCATACTACTGCTTAGCTCTTCTCATCAGAACTGCCTTCCAAGCCGACGAACCTGTAGAACTGATATTTCTATGTAATTTGCCGATTCAAAATTGCTTATAATGGTCTATTTGAATGAAGAACACAATAATTTTCATATATGTATATACCCGTATTTATATATTTACTTTTACCATGTTTCTTTATTTAATTTAATTTTGTTGTTCTTTCTCATTACTTTTCATAGTTGCACTGTACTTTCTTCTGGTAGTTTGACAGTCATCGACTTCCACTGGTTGGCTGAAAGAAATTTATAACTACTTAAAAGTAATATTATACTTGAGTTCCAAGTTTATATCAAGTTTTTAACTCATCTAGAAATTGGTTAGATTTCTGATGAGTGTGTAAGTTAGTCTCAAATATGCCGGTTTTTAAAGTGTTAGTAGATATATCATTAACCGTTTGAGCATTTTATATTCATTACTAGCTAAGGGGTTTGACCAACTGTGCTAAGCTTCACACTATAAATTGATTGCTGTTAACTTGATTGACTGAAGTTATTAGGGACTCGTTAATAAAATAGAATAGAATATACTTTATTGCACATAGAAAGAAGAAAGAAATATAAAAACAGAATAAAGCGTTTATAAAATGTATGCAAGGGCGGCCTTATTGCTTCAAGCAATCTCGTATAGGCAACCCTCGGTAAATAAAGACAGGAAAAACAATAGTAGCTTGAGATGGTTCGTATAAAATACACATTGCACGTTTCCAGCGTTTGGACTTGGCTGGACATGCTGGCTGTACATGCTGTCATGATAATCATATAGTTGAAATTAGCTCTAGCTTGATACCCTTCGCGATCTCGAGAACAGTGGCCTTTAAAGATACACATAGAATGACGAACAATAAAGTGATCCCATTAAGATTTTTTTATCTACCAAAAGTAAGTAAAGACACATTACCAAAATTGCTACGATTGGAGGGAAATGGTTGTTTATATATAAATACAAACTCAGATTAAAAATTTATAGCTCGGAATATCTTAAATGGGACGCTGTAACAAATCAAAAATATTTATATATTATGCACTCGTGTCTACAAAATAGTACACATATATGGTATAAAAGAAAAAATGAAAAGTATAAATATTATAAGAAATACGTACACTGTTAAAACATTTTTATTTATAAAATTTAAAACGAAAATTTTATTTATTTACAACAGAAAAAATATGGCAACGTCGACGTAAGATTTTATACCCAAGTTTCTCTTCTAAGCATCTTGCTCAGTTCGTTCATGTTTTTGAATCACAATCTAAAACAGTTGTTAAAAAACTGGAGCCTCAAATAGAAAAAGGCGATTTTTCAATGTGGGACTATCTCAGCCTCAACTCTTTGGATTCTATTTGTGGTAAGCTTTTTATTGAGTTTTTTATACATAAAACATGTAATCTTAATAATATTTTAAATATTTGAATTCCTACACGTATTGTTACGTGCTACAAGGGTGTGTACTCGAGTAAATGAAGTATTAATTTACATTTATATTTCCATTTCTTTTATGCTATTTTTAATTCAAGCCATCGTTACGCAGTGGTACAGTGTCTAATCGAAAGCATTAGTTACCGTTAGTAACGTAAAGTTCAATCTCCACTTGAAGAATTGAATTATTTAATTTACGTCCTCCTTAGAACGCTCTCCTTAGGATCCTCTTTAGACACGCTGGAGCGTACCAATACTGATCCCTCATTTATGGAACGCATCAAAATTGGCGATGAGACATGGCTCTATGAGTATGACACGCCAACAAATCAACAATCATCGAAATGGCAGACCAAAAACGAGCCAAAACCGAAAAAACCGCGCCAAAGCAAGTCAAAAGTGAAGGTGATGCTCACTGTTTCCTTCGATATTCGTGGTGTGATTCACTATGAATTCCTTCCAGAGTGACAAACAGTCAATAAGGAATACTATTTAGCTGTATTGAGGCGTTTGAGCGAGAAAATCCGTACGAAACGGCCGGAATTGTGGAAGGAAAACTTGTGGATTTTGCATGAAGATAATGCACGATGGCATCGAGCTCACGTTGTGATCGAATTTAAGACCAAAAATTTGATAAATACCATCGATCAACTACCGTATTCACAAGATCTAGCTCCGGCCGACTTTGTCCTGTACCTAAACTCAAATTGCCACTCCGAGAACACCGTTATGAGTCAATTGAAGACATAAAAGAGAATTCGACGCGAGAGCTAAAGAAGATCCCGGAAAGAGCTCATAAAACATGTTTCGAAGATTGGAAGAAGCGTTGGCACATATGTATTGCATCAAATGGGGCCTATTTTGAAGGCGTTAGTTAGTTTTTCTAATAAATAATTAAGGAGAAGTCACTGGTTCGAAATGACCTAGCCTAGGAGCGGCATAGTATGACCGACGGACGAACCTTTGACGGTTTTGTAAATTTTCATACATTTTCGAACTATTGATAATTTTTATGTAATTATTTGCTGCTTATGATTAATTTTTACTACACTTTCCTTCTTCTAATAGAGTTCGAACTTGAACAAAAAAATCGAAAAATTTAGGAAATAATGTTTGCTTATCTCAGTTCGGTTATATACCAATGTTATACATTTCAATCAATCAAATCAGCCTATTCGGGTCCACAGCTGGATATCAGCCTCTCCCAGGGTGCGCCAAAGCACCCGATCCTCCGCCTATTATACACTTAATATATTGTAATTTTAATAATTTTATTATCATTTGGGCTCGCTAAAACTATACTATGTACGAGTGGGAGAGTCACGCCGCCAGGAATGGCGACACGCATGGGCAGACTCGACCGGATAATTACCACCCCCGGCATTTAAAACCGGCGTGAAGTAGTGGCTTTATGCCACTGCGTTTCGCATTA
>DWGR01005526.1:0-10311 GCA_018247715.1 Heliconius burneyi
GTACGATGCAGAAAGGTCGATGGCCCGTCTAACAATATTGACACTGGCAAGAGGAGATATCGCCGCATACAAATATTGTAGCCAAATACGATAGATGTGACGAATTGGTCATTTAATGTCTCTCTTAGATTTAAATATCTGTTTTTTATTTACATATGGATATTCGTGTATATTGAAAACATTTAGTATTTTTAAGATACTATATAAAATTAAATATTCTTATTTTTTTTTAAGTTACGCAAATGTCCTGTAGCTACTCCCTTAATCTACACAAGTGGCAACTCGCAACTTCGTTTGCTTAAAGTATAAAAAGTAAAATCCCGATCCCGTTAAAATTTCAAGATAACCTTTCTTAGTGCTCCCGTTTAGGAGTATAAAGAAAATAAATGCCAAACTTGAGCGTTGAACGCCGCGAGGTGTATATTCACGACTACGCTGTATAACTGTTAATTATTCAATAACAGAAGAAAATTAAATTTTCTTACATAAATATATTTCATATATGTATATTTAAATAAAATCTAAGTCTAGAAATTGCTGAACCACTTTAGACATACATATGTACAACGATTACAAGTGAAATCTCTAAATTAGAGTAATTTATATAATAGTCAGCAGTTTCAATATCCAGCAAATTGATGCATGCAAGCATGAATGAACAAGGAAGAACGGAATCATTGAAGAAAATTCAATTTATTCTCTAACGAAAGTGAAAGAAAGTCGCTTGACCAATACATCATTTTCATCACGCGAACGTTATAGCGGAAGCTAAGCGCGAAAAAGAATCTAACTTTTTTCTTACTCGCGAGCGAACGTAAGACATTCCTGCCGGCCAGTGTCAGCTACTGGTTGCTTCATTGAAAAAAAATAGATTGTCGTGCAAGTACACTTGATTGGTGAACATGCGAGGATTGGATTACGTTACGCGATAGCTAATTACTGTCTGGATGGTGAATACACTTATATTAAAATATATTAGATAAATTAGAAAATCTTATTAGAATATAACCTAAAATATCATGTAAGAAAATTGATTTATAATTCTGAAGTAATCTCCATTGCCAATTATAACTTTATTAGATATTAGCCGTTATGTAACTAACTAACTAACTTAATACACCCTAGTCTATATTTTGTAAACTAACTGCTTGGACATCCCGTCTAACTATTTTTTCCGTTATGCCGCCATATTTGTAAATGTCATTGTCGGTTAGTGAATGAATTTCGCGCAGTTTCCGCCATTTGGCACGAGAACTTGTTTATACTTAATTAATCATTATTAACGATTAATTAACGCATTGGTACACGCTATGGATTTTAATTGTATTATAAATATAACAAATTAACAATTATATATATAAATAGATATATGTATACATATTAAGGAACTGATGTCTCGAGGTTAAATATATTGCACAATTAACTATAAGAAAATAATTAGAAAAGAGCTAGAAATTAGCTCCCTTAGATTATTCTAATTTGTCCCCGGTCGCGGCTTCTAGTCGCGGCTGGTTTGCTTAGCATAGGTGAAATCCCAGTCCGCTCGACAGCCGTGAGCTGAAGTTCCAGTCCCTCAGGGTCCCTACAGTCGTCGACTTCCTCACAGGTAGCCACTTAGTGCTTGCATTTCTTCAGGGACAGAGTAACCTCTTCCCTACCCAATCGGTGTCGCTGTAAAAGCCAATAGAGCTAACAGCATTAATCGAAAAAAAGTAACAAAAAATATATTATTATTAGACATACTATTTTTTACAAACCTTTACTCTTTACTACATTAGAGATGCATATATTTTCACCATATATATTTTATTTTATAATTTCTGTCACAAATGATTACCAAATCATTACTTTCACGACCCCAATAGATATAAGTAAAGAGTGAAGATAATATTCCTTCCTAGGAATATTGAGTACACATTAGTTGTTTACACTCTATCGACCATATCAGATAATAATTATTACAGTTTCCTATACAAGCGAACACCTTTACCAACACGATATCTATGGAACCGTTAACTAGAACCATCTTGCTTTGACAAACATGTATGCCTTTTACTCCGTAGAGATAAAATCAAATGCAAAAGCTTATAATGGGATCTTATCCCATTGCTTAAATCTGCAGGTATCGGATTGAATTTAATTGAATTTTAATGAAACTTATATTTAATAATGATATATGATTAGTAGAATAGATTACACTAGGTAACCCTGAGCTTGCGGCAGGCTGAGAGCTGGCAACCATTGTTTTTCCAATTCCTTATGCGACTTTCCTTTAAATGATGTGCGATTCAGACATTAAAAAGATATGAGTGCAATTTTCTCTAAAAATTCATTACGAAAAAAATAATTAAAAGTGATTGCGGCAGGATTCTTCTAGGCAACCTAGCTAACCTAGTGTAATATATTCTACTAATCATGTATCATTCTTAAATATACATTTCCTTTAAAAAAAATAGATACCTGCTGATTTAAACAATGGGATCTCTACCTATAATATTTATACCTACTTTAGATTTAGTCGCATTGGTTGTGGCTTCGATTTTGCAGTGAAGTGATATAAGATTCTTAATTTGGAATAACATACCACGACATTTTCTCTGTCTACCCATTTTAAACAAGTTATCTGTCAAAACAAAAATCTACCCGGAGACACCTATGTCTATATCTGAACCAATTAATGTCATGGTAACAGATAACTAGGATCAGTTTGATATTTCTCTTTTGTAATTGTTTATCTATGTTATACCTAGTCATAAAAATTTGTGATTTTTATCTAAATATCCGTAGCGGTGGCAGTAAAACAGTGGCTATAGTAAGCGCAACTCGGCAAAGCACGGCGTTGAGTTACACAACCCAACACACAATATCTGGAATTTAAGTGTAAGGTGATGGACTCTTCTGGACATTAGATTCGCCACCTCCAATCTAGCTTTGTAGGAAAAGGCTTAAAACTATGAAATATAACATTTAAGGTCTAGCTAAATGCAATGGTAGATTGTAGGTGTATATGACGTACAAATATCCATTATATGAATTTTACCTTTGTCTGAACCCACAAAGTGGTGAGTTGGATTTCTACACCTATCACGCAATTGTGTCATGAATTTGAATGAATCTATTCAAATGTTAATCTGTGTAATTATAAATAATGATTAATAATATTAATCTATCTATAATAAAGAATATACATATAAGAAGATTACTATTGTTATTTATCTAAACAAAAATTTGGTTTCCAAGGCAAATTGTGGAATATCTTGGCTCCATTCTACTCTCTGTTACTATTACTTTTCACCAGATATCGAGCCTTAAGTAGCGGAACTGGACATCGCGCTTACAGATATTGGCCCCCAGCTCCACGTTTTTTAAAATATTATAAAATATAGAAAAGAGTTATTATTATTTACATATAAATACGAGATGGCCACGAACACAGTGACCACGTGTTGACAGATCGAAGGGCGTTATGTTGACTTAAAGCGTTTGACCGATTACATAAGGTCAACCTCACAGAGATGGTGACGATCAAAAAACGATTATATATTTTTAATAATAATTCTTCGATTACATAAGGTCAACCTCACAGAGATGGTGACGATCAAAAAACGATTATATATTTTTAATAATAATTCTTTCATATCACAATTTGTCGTATATTAAACATTTTGATTAAATACGATATCTATTGCAGTTTTTGCATTATCTACGAGTATAATGTTTGATGTAACTTTATACCTAATAAAAAATACATAGATTAAATATTTAAAATACACATTTGTATTATGCTTAAAATATATCTTATTTAAAGACGACTCAACACTTAAAATAAAATGTCTATCTTATTTTTACTCAAATCGGGTATTGCTAAATTATAACTATATTAAAAAATAAAAAAAAATATACAATAGATTTAATATATCCAACATTATCATTATCTAAAACGTCTAGAATATTTTAATACCTAAAGATAAGAAAAATATAAAAATTCGCTAAATATTTGATAATAAAACATTGGGCATCTCCATATTATTACGCACTCTTAATACACCTGAACTCAACAATCTGTAACAGGAGGAAACGATTGGCGATATCTATCTCGCTCTTTCGTCTGGTATCCTAGATGATCCCTCTCACTCTAACAGAGCTGCCGAGCACCGCTCTCGACCAATCAACAGCCATCTCTTGCTCCCCCGAGAGCAGAGCGACAGTGCGTACTCTCATCACGATCACAACGAGACGACATCTCGCCGTGCGAGGTTGTCGTTCCCGCGGAGATGATACACAACCACGAGTGACCGCATATTACATTAATTGTAGAATAAATGTTTTAAAAAAATTAAGTGACTGAAATCTGTGTATTGTGATAAGTGAGAGACTGGGGATCTATTTTGGACGTTATTAATTTTAAACGGACGACCGATAACGTAAAAATTATCCACGATTGGGTAAGTATACCGATTAGATTACAATGCAAATTATCGTTGCCGTTGCCCTATGTAAAGACTAAGTGGTATATTATAATATCGAGTAGGCTCAGTGCACACAGCGCCAGTCGAATGCTTTGTCGTCTTCGTCTCTTGACCCCTAACGCAGAGTAACTAGCGACATCGCTATATACTTAAAAATATTGATATAATTCCGGTTTTGTTGTAATTATTAATTAAATATACCTGTACATGTACCACTAAAGTGATAAGAACTAGTTATTCAGTGTTGAAATTTTAATTTCTCAGTAACAATATTCTTAAATCAACGTACTGTATTGTGTTAAAACAATAATTTTGTGTTAAGAAATATCTGTGTTTGATCAAATAAGTTTAGAAATTTCGAATTATATACATTTAAATAATAATAATGAATTTTCACCGACGGCCTTTTAATACTTTCACTTCAAATAAAATTAGGAAACCACAAAAATAAAATGTGTGCGTATTTTAAACTTATTTTAATTGTATTATATTAAATATATTACTTAAATAATAAATTTGTTATAACAAACATTCAATTTACATTAAAATATTAGTTATCTTTTTAGTGCACAGAATATATTGTAGAAAAAAACAATGCGATTAGTTTATTCTTTTTTTATATTAAAAAAATATAAATAATATCTAATGTCTTTTTTTACTTCATCAATAATTGTGTGTCTAAATTATGTTAATATAATATAAATTCCTAATTATTCATATTATATTCTTTTAACATTACTTTGGTTATTTAAATGTATATTAATCGAAATTTTAATTCGCATACAAAAAAAACTATTAGAAAAAGTAATTTCCAATAAGACATTAACGAAAACCATGAAATCATAAACAATTAAATCTCTATTTTATCTCGAGATACCATAATTGTACTTATATCTCAAGTGTGTGTATCTCAGTTATCTCGATTACGTCAAAACCTCTCAAAGATGCAATTATTATGAACACATGAGATACGTTGTAAAAGTAATGAAAAATGAAATATGTAAGAATAAATATAATTTCTCCGATTGTTAGCTAGCTAACTAAAGTAATTAATGAAAACAAATTTAAAAAATGTGTATAAATTTGTAAAAGATTGCATTATTTAAATGTTTTTATTTTTCTTTTAGACTAATTAATAATATTTTATTTAAATAAACTAGAAAAAGAATTATAAATACCATTACCTATAGGTACTTACTATATATGGAAATAAAAAGTCAAGATGGTAAAACAACTGTCACGGATTTAAGATAAAATAGCTATTACACTTATATTTTAATTAGTTTAATACTATTCTATTCTTTATGTTAATTTTTATAGACACGCCGCAACATTATTGTTTATCACTTTTTATGAAGATTCATAAATTTTTACACTTACACTTGAGATTTGACGTTTAAACTTTTTTTTTTAATAACAACGCAATAACAAGGTTTTGATTGGCTCGAGATTGGCTCTTCAAAATTAATTACAGCAAATAAATAAATATCATTATTTATATTAATCATCTATTCTATAAGGAATATTATAAATGGTTAACAAAGGTATAAAGATAATAAATTAATCTAATTCACTAATATTTTTCCAGTTATAATATAGAAGGGCTACTTAGAAATGGATTCCACTTCACGATTCCAATAAGTTATTTAATGACACGCCCTTTGCGTGAGCATCTCCTCGTGTAACCAACCACAACTTATTATGTTGTATATAAACTATATACAACATAATTTTGTTTTGAAAAGATATGCGTTAAACGTATAACAACTAAATTTACTCAAAGTCATGTCATGTAAATTGATCATAAAGTGAAAAACGGAGTGTCCCAACACTAAGCTCTCTCTCTCTGCTTTGCGGGATAAAGCGTGAAGCGTGAAAATGATAATTTTAAATATCATCATCGATCTAATCCGAATGGAAGCAAAAATATTTTAGAACCTATAAACATAATTTCAAAGTCAGACAATTAGGTACCACATGCGTCACGACAGCGAATAGTCAAATGAATTTGTTTCAAAATATAATATAATAATACAAAAACACAAATAAACATTAATATGAAAAAAATATACATCTTATTCCTAAGATGCTAAATTATTGACAAATTCATAAATGATTATTACAAATAGCTATTGTCAGCCGATCACGTCTTCGTTGATAACAGGTGAAATCCTTGTCTCTTATCACTGATAAATATGAGTATAATTGATACTATGTAAACTTATTTATTAATTTTGAACTTTATCGTAGGTTAAAAACAGAATTATCTTCTATAGTAGATAGGGTTGAAAATTCAAATAAAATAAAGGATAATTCTAATATAAGGTCATCCGGGCACAGCGGGACAATCTATACGGTTAAATCACTACTGGAAATGATTATATATTATTTAATTTAATTTCTCCGTCCTGGTAGACATGGCGCGGCCCCGACTTCCGACACTTAACGATGGGCGAAAAGCGGAGAATAGAGTGTTTTAACATTAATTTCCTTCTGTATACCTTGCTTTGCGGAACAATATGAATTTATACAAAAAACATCAGCTTCATCCCGCTGTATTCACCCTGCTGTGTGCGGGAGCACAAACCTAGTGTTCAGACACTCCGTTTCACACTTTCTGCCGAATTCTGGAGGCATTGCGTGTTGAGTTGCAGAACTCAACGCCGCGCTTTGCCTCGACACCATAGCGAAGAAATGGAAATATAAACGTAATTAAATATTTCACTTCCTCGAGTGGGGATCGAACCCACAGCCATCGCGTTACAGTCACACCCTTGTGCCGCTGCGCCACGACGGCATAATTTGTATCTTCAATCTATTTTACTTTTGAACTGCTAACTCGCGCGGTAATTAATAAGCTGAACACGTTTCCCACTATACCACGTGGGTAATTACAATGGTGAACTTTAATAATCATTGTTGCGTTTGCAATTATTTAAATGATTTATTATTTAAGGAAAATCTATTCTTTATTTATCTATCTTTCTTTATTAATATAAATTTATATATTTAGTAAATTTGCCCAATTTAATATCTGGCACGCTTCTTATAATATGTTATTCTTATAAATAATAATAACACTTAATATAGAGTAATTAGTAAATGACTATGATTACTAAATTTTCTGTTCAGTTTCTAATCGTAACTATACATTTAAAGAAATAATTCGAATCTAAGCAGGTATAATTTATCTACAATGAGAACATACAATATGGTTTCTTTAATAAGTAGGTACAATATTCTATGATTATTTGGTATTAATTATATGTATTTTAAAGTCCACTTCGTGGCCTTGTTTTTATCAAATATGACCATACAAGTCTCGTCCCGATCTTTACAATTAAAGAGATTAATTCAGGCCGTCGTGGCGCAGAGCCACAAAAGCGTGACTGTAACGCGACGGTTCTGTGTTCAATCCCCAGACGGCGAAGTGAAATATTTACTCATTATATTTCCATTTCTTTGCTCTGGTGTCGAGGCAAAGCGCGGCGTTGAGTTCTGTCACTCAACACGCAATGCGTGCAGAATTCAGCAGAAAGTGGGGAACGGAGTGTCTTAACACTAGCTTCCTCTGCCTATCCTGCTGTGTGTGGGATACAGTGTGAAGCTGATCTTTACAATTAACTTTTTAATTTAAAAATCTCTTCCGAGTAACTTACAGAAAACGCACAAACGAAGTTACTGGACTTGAATGCAAAAAAATTGCAAGAAGATAGGTTAAAAAGCGTAGGGGATCACTAAAATACTAACTCAAAATTCCTATGGGAAGTACCCAAAGGAATTTGGAATTTCCCATTGGGCTCAGGAAAAACGGAATATTCCATTTTACATCTGAAGAGTCCATCAAATGAAGGCGATGACGTTAATACAGGGCTAGGTTCTACTGTTAGCCAAAGCTTTCAATTTTATTTATATGTAATTGTTAATTGTATGATCATTATTAATTGTATAAATATATAACTCCGTGTTATCGGCACACTAAGATAGTACATTGAATTACAATTCTACACGTTTCTAAGTAATGTAAGGCTTCAAAGGCACCGACGGGCGGCTTCTTTGTCTTTTGTTTGCGATTTTGCGAAAACTGAGACGGAAAAACTTTCTAAGATACATTTAGAACGCTTTAAATGTAATAAGGTCTAAAACTGTACACAGTTGATCGATGATAATGATCGATTTGAAAAACAAATAGGTCGGTTTTTTTGGTTGATAAGATAGGTTGACCATATAAGTGAGCTTTTGTGGATATGTTTTGGAATTTTAATTTTAAAGGCGCGATGAAGAAATGAATCATATTTTACAGTAATGTTGCAACATATCATATTACGGCTTAATCGACAATAGATGAAATCTAATAGGTAGATATTTTTTTAAGCGAATAATATAATTAAAGACTTAATTACGTAAAAACATCAAATCAATCCATAGGAGGTAATTTTTATTTTCAAAAATATTAGTTCCAAATTCAAATATTCGGAATGGATATCTATCTATCTCGTCATTTCATCGCTTTTTATAGACATAATGGCTTTCGGATTTATTGAGCATTATCAAATGTTACAGGAGTTGTTCGATATGAATATGAGTAGACCTTGTTTTCTTTTAAATAATCGAAAGGTTCTCATCGATTGTTGGATAAAAAATATAAATATTTACGATTATATTTGCGCTTCACTTTCTTTGTATTCCGATAAGAATTTAATCTTGAAATAAAATATTCTAAAGAAGTATAGAACTCTATTTTAAATATATAATGTATAATAAATTAAAAGTTTTAGACAAAATGGCGTCCATGAGCACTTATACTTAGTAAGCGCATACCACCGTCAGGTTATTACCACGCATTGTCTCTATAATAGGTCACTCAAAGTGCAGAGCATACTGCTGCATTATCATACAACACTATTGATTTTACTTCGTACCATACTTATAGGTAGAAGATTACGAATTTAATGAAATTCGTAGTCTTCTACCTATATTAATACACTTTTCGTGATATTTATATAATGATACAACATAATGATATTAATTATAATATAATGATATTAATTTATATAATATAATGATATTAATACATTTTTCGTGATAGTTTTCGCAATATTAATTATATATTACTACTGTGATATAATTTTACTACAATTAGGTATTAGTTGGGTGTATTAAAATATACAAAAATTAGAAAGGCACATTATTGTTAATACATTTTAATATCTGTAAAAGTAGAAATATATTGATTCGATTGTAGCACATTTGCAGGAAATGAAGCGATAAACAGAAGGATTTGTGACTCACGCGCCTCTTTGTCTAATAAAACTATACTATGGATCACAATACATGAATATCGGCAAAACGAGCACTCTATAACTTTATCACAAAGGATTCACGATTATTGTCAAGTAGAAATAAGTACGAATGAAATCATTGATATTCTTCAAATTATCTAAGAATAACAATGACAATTGATCCGCGATATTGTATACCTATTAAACATGACTTTAATTACAATATATAGATAATATATTTACATCTGCATACGTCAACATATTAAACACAAATGAAGGCGTTTCTTATGTATGTGTTCATAAATTTTCTATAAATGAAAATAAATTTGAATTAGAATTGAATCGTGAATAACATTGTCTTCGTCCAGGCGACGCCGAGGTCGCGCGTCACGGGCCATGCAGGGGGCAGCCAGCGCTCCAGCGCCCCCCGCGGCTGAACCACCGTCGTCGCAACGTAAGTATTAGCAATTACATATTACTTGCTTATACAGTAAATTTTTAAGCTATATTTTAAATTCACAACGACACTGCTATAGATCTGCCGTTATACAACAAACAAG
>DWGR01005527.1:0-10311 GCA_018247715.1 Heliconius burneyi
GATACACCGTGAAGCCGATTTTTTTTATTGTACTGCAGTGATATAGTGCAATTGATACTCTTAAGTTAATGATAAGTAAATAATAACATTCTTTATAATTAACTCGTCCACGTGAATTGAGTAAAATCTCTTTTTTTCCTATTCCGTCTGACCTCCGAGCAATCTTATTTAGTGCTCCCTAACACTCCAGAAAGCACCTACATGCCAAATTTCAGCGTTCAACGCCGAAAACTAAAAAAATAGTTTTGTTATTAAAAGTCTATTCTAATCTAGTGGAAAATATCAATGTGAAAAAGACTCTTATCCAGCACACAGCAAATTTTACTCTCCATTCCACAGTTAAAGATGTATAGTTATTAAAATCATAATGTTAGAACCTAAATTACTAAAAATAAGTTTAAGTTCTAACAGGATCTCTTAATGAAAACGCATTTCTATGATTATCTGCCTCTATTATTCACATTCACTAAAGTGATTCCTATTTGTAATGCAAAGTAAGAATAAATAATTAAAGTCAGTGTAAGATTTCAATTCGGTTGGATGGTGATGAATGAATGTTGGTAAAGGAGCAATATTTATGGTCATTGTTTTTGTAGTTTACAGGTCTTTTGTAATTTTCATTAATTTAAAGATACTACTTGTTTTAAATCTAATAACATTTCGTAAAACGGTCTGTTTTATATGTATGTATAATACATTTGATTACAGACAGATTACAATTTATGTATGTATGTGTCTTCTTTTCCTTTTTACATTAAAAATTTAATGGGAACTATACTTTGCTCATTTTTAACTTTGGTTTTTGGCATTTGGCATATTGTATCATCGATTTTCTGGCAAATACAGTGGACATTTATTAAATAAAATACACAAAAATACTTCATTTTTCAAATATTTTACAACAAAGTTGTAAAATAACTAATATTTATGATTTTTTAAATATACTAACCTTACAATAGGCTAAAAAGGTCCGAAATTGAATTAAGAAAAAGGCTTTCTCATCTCATTTCGTATTCAATTGATGGGTCAGGCGAGAAGTAGTCGCGAATTTCAAACAGACAAATTTGTGTTTGAATATTTAATTCTATTAGCGAATAAAAAGGTCTATATTAAAATTATGACCCTTACGTTATTTTCAAAAAAGGTGGAGTTTTGAAGATCAGTCCGTTCTCCTTCACATATTGAGTAAAGGCATGTATTTATTTTCGATTTACCGATTTACCCTCTTTATGCATACCATATGCATTGCATTGGATAGTATTAAATAAAACTAGTGGCGCAACTCAACGCCACGCTTTTCTATGTTGCCAAAGCGAGAAGAAATGAAAATATTAAATCAAATAGAATCACTTTTACGCTGTATCCCGCCCAGGCAAAGGGAACCTAGTATGAAGATAATCCGTTCTCAACTTTCCGCCGAATGCTAGAAACATAGCACGTAGGGTGGCAGAGCTCACTGTTATCTCGAGAACAGAGCGAAGAATTGGGAATATAAATTGAATAAATATTTCAATTCCTCGAATGGAGATAGACCCCACAAGAAGCACAATATGGCTAGTGGATATAGTTCCTTATAAATGTGTGTTATAAATTACGTCTATTGAGACGTAATGCAAGGGGCTCATAATTGTATGACCCCCTTCTCCTATGGTTAATTAATTTTAAGCATGGGTTAGTTAAAAAAAACCGGGTTTACGCTGTATACTTCAGAGCATAGAAATGAAAATATAAATTTAAATAAATATTTCATTTTCTCGAATTGGGATTGAACCCACATCAAGCAGCCAGTCGTGTTTACAGACATACTCTGTGCCGAAAAAAAGATCGTCTTGGCGTGGTGGCAAGCCTTTAAGATTAAATATAAAATATAAAGATAAGTTTAAATTAAATCAAATATAAAACATGTGTCAAACTTTTAAGCAGCTAGCAGATATTTAAATAGCCTTTAGAGCAATAGTTGCGAAGTTGCTTTGTGTAAGCAAGTTACGGGATTATGAATAAAACAACGGACTAAAAACTTTGTAGAAAGTTTCCTTTGCACTCGTTTCGTTGAAAATTCATTGAGCTCAGTTAGTCATTGCCGGCAAGTGTGAAAAATAAATTAAAATGCTACAATACCAGACGTATAAATACTCTTCTAGTAGAGGCTTTCTCGATTGTCACATTAAGAGAGACAGACCAAATTCAATAATTGAAATTCTAAAGGTATATTTTTAAATACGCTTTTTTGCAGATGTATTTAAAATGTAATTATTTTGTACTGTAATTAATTGATTTAAGGATCTGATTTAAAGGTGAAAAAGGAATTTAGACAATATATTCGTAACTTTATGATAAATATTTCGAGGTAAGTACTGGCGAAGAGGTACAAGCATGTGATTGTAAACACGAGAGGTTGTGGATTCGATTCCCACTCGAGAAGTTAAATATTTAATATTTTCATTTCCTCGCTCTGGTAACGAGGATTCAATATCTCCAGAATTCGGCGAGAAGCCTTAGGTTCTCTAGGTTCTATACCGCCTACCCTGTTATCAGTGGGATACAGCGTGAAACTAAAAAGTACTTACTTCAAATCAGATATTTTACAAGCGAGATACGAAGGATTTAATTCATTTTTAAATACTATAACGTATATACATCTGCTGTATAAGTTAAATATATAGCAAGGTAAGTTTAAAGTGGTGAAATGAGCAAATAAAATTAATTATTCCCTGCTAATTGAATAACTCTGTATAGGATTGGAAGCCTTCATTAATTATTCTCGGTTTGACCCTTTTCATTATTCATTTTAAGATTCAAGGTGGACAAATTAATTGACTTTTATAAGGAAAGTACTAAAAGATAGTAGATATAAACTAAAAAGATTAAAATATAATGTGTACAGAAACATATAGACATAAGAGTAAGCCTGTGATATTGAACTATATACACAAGTACATAAATGTACAATTGTTCGTATATTCTAAATATACAATAAATACCTAACGAGTGTCTTGAAGCCGTCGCTTGTGCAAGCGTGCGACTCAAAACATGACGGTTGTGGGTTCGATTCCGATCGGTTCCCTATGCCAACTCTGCAATGTGCCGAATACAGCGTAATGCACAATAAGAGGTGCTCTCTTATTAAATGTAGAATATACGTACAACTCTTTACAGGAATCTTATCATATGGTTTGGTTCTTTATTTAAACCAATGCTTTTGATACTTCAGGCAGAGTTAACTATAAAGCCATGGTATGCATTTTAAAACTTAAATGAATTTGCCTGCAAAGAAGGTAATTTTTAGATTGTACCGAATACCTGTATAAAAGAAATCAAATAATAACTGAAGAAAATTTGTGGCATTTAAGAGTTTGATCAATGTACTGTTACAAATACAGATTTATTATAAGTAAAAGTATAGATATGGATTGCTTTATATTTGCATGCAAACTCATGCCTTGAATTCATTCAAATGTCAATAACTTTTTTTTAATGATATGATTGTGATGATTAAGTTGATGAAGACATTAAGTTAGATGTTAAGTTAAAACAAAGAAATTGCTGAAAGTTTGAAGTAAATCAATTCACTACTTTCGAAGATTGGTCATGCTAATGCATGACCATACATACAGACAGACCAACAAGATATTAAAATAAATTTTTTTGCTTTGTATTATTCTTTTTAAGTGGGACACTTAAAAAGAATAATAGAAAGCATTGATTTTCTACCCATTTCAGCCAAAAATACTAAATTTACAGATAAATATTTTTACTGTTTTATTTGTACGGTTATCTATTAGGGAAATAACAATTTAGTATTTTTATATGAACGCACCCTTAATTTTTTTTAATGAATTGTCAATGTCAAAACGTTAGGTAAAGTCAACATTCTTATTATGATAAAGTTCACGAACCAGCAATGTTTAGAAGTGATTAAAAATTACTACCGAAATTCTGAGTCGGTGGTCGCAACTTTAAGAGCGCTTACTCCAATTTTCGGCCGTAGCTCACTTCTGGATCAATGGCTTTGTTAATAAGCAAAATATGCATTATTGGTCAGCAACAAATCCACATGTGCTTGAGACACCGTTGCATCCACAAAAAATTACTGTTTGGTGCGGTTTTCATGCCGGAGGTGTGATTGGTCCGTATTTTTCGTGGATAAAAACGACCGTCATGTTACCGTCAATGGAGAGCGCTATCGTGCTATGTTGGATTATTTGTGGCCAAAATTGGACCGACTTGACATAAACGATATGTGGTTTCAACAAGACGGTGCCACTTGCCGCGGAGAGCTAAATTGAGCTAAATATATGTATAGAATATAGATTACTATGAAAACAAAAATATACAAACGCCTTTTTGATAAACTCAACGTCGTGCTTTGCTTCGACACCAGAGAAAAAAGAAATAGAAATATAAATTTAAGTACACATTTGCTCGAGCGGAGACTGAATCCACAACTAGTCGCGTTTACAGTCACACTTTGTGCCTCTGCACCGTGACAGGTCTCAACTATAGATACCGTGTTAAATAATTCCTTAAAAATGGAATCGTTTTTTTAGACGTCACGCTGTATCCCGCACAAAGTGGAATCTGGTGCTAAGACGCTCATAACTACTGTTAGAATTATTATTTATTATATAGATAAATTGTTTAAATTTTTTAGACAACTTTATGCCAAATATAACATTATACAGTCTAATACAGTTTATTCTAGCTTCAAATTTCTATTAAATTTTTTCACTGGCAAGCGAATTTATAATTAGCATACCTCTGAAGTGGCTAACGAAGCTGAAAAAAAAATAAAATGTGAGGCATGGGTGCTCTTATGCAAAGTTTTATTAGTCAGGCCTCGCGTTTTACACCCATTTATATTTTGTAGTAACAACTGTAGCAATAACCTGTTAACGTACTTTACCCACGTTAGCTGCAGTTAAACGTAGTCACGTACAGTGATTTTGCATATCAGTTTTAATTTCATTATTTCGACATTTTATTTGTTTTCTCTTTATGAAAAAGACAAGGCAAACGAGCGTACGGTACCTGATAGTAAGTGATCACCACCCACGACATGTAACGCCCGAGGAGCTACAGTGATATAAGAAGATAATCGCATGTTTTGAAGAAAACCATATCGTATCGACCTGGAAATATTGCCGCAGGTGGATTAATCCACAGTTGCGTGGCGCGTGGAAAGAAATTCCTACGCAATCGCAGTTTTGGAGTTCTATGAATCCAGAAGGTGTCGATGGTATTTGAGTTTGCAACTTGTGTGCGGGAAGAAAATTTAGCGGAAGGTACGGAGTCGAACAATTCAAATGTATAAACTCTTAATAGAGTCGATACATAACTGAAACATAAAATGAACAAATCTTTTTTAAAAATATAATGAACCTTTCAAGATATTTTCTTAAAATTCTGTAAAAAATAAATTCAACCGTATTGCAATAATTTTAAACAAGATCTCTTGTAAAAAGGATCTGAAAGTCTTTTATAAAAGTGATCTTTATCGACGCCTACATGTAGTCACATTTAGATTTAGATGTAGACATTTACGATACTTTGTTCCCCATCCACAATGATTATGCAAATGACGTGTATCCCCTTTTCTTCATAAGCACGTATCTTATAAAATCATAAGCATTAAGGGATGTATTTTAATATTTTTTAGATTGTCGTTTTATCCCACAAACGGCTGTGAAGAGAGCTTGTGGAGAGACTTAAGACACTCCGTTGTCCATTTCTTTCCTGAATTCGAGACATTGCGTAATAAGTGGCGTCTAGTCTACATTTTAACATTAACGCCGTGCATGTCTATGCCACTTTTTTATTGTTCCTTTTAGTTTATAAGAATTTCTTAGGCTTGAATTTTATTTCTTTTCGCACAAAACCATAATATTTTAAAGATATTCCATTACTAGGGCTTCCTACTGCAGATAGGTTGGGCCGCCTCACCCTATTCCGCTAACCTTTTATTGCTGACTCACTAGGTTACCTAACTCGGAATGGAGTAAAACGAGCTATTTATCATTTTTACTTAAACATTTTCTTGTTACAAGAAATATGATAAACTACAATCTGTACGACCTCACCTAAGAAATAATAAAACAGGTCACCTCAACACGCATTGCCCCCAGAATTCGGCAGAAAGTGGGGAACGGAGGGTCTCAATTCTAGGTTGACGATGATTTAATTTTTTTTTAAATTAGGATAATTACAATAATTAGGACATAAAAACTAGTATATAGTAATAAATTTTTAAATATTTATATATATTTTAAAATGCTTAACAAAAAACCAAAACAAGTGAATTTTCATCAAGTTTTAGATATAAAGCATAGCTAAAGTACACATTATTATGAGGTTTACTTAACTCGACCTCACTGTCATCGTCGACACCTCTGCATAGAGCGTCAACAATATTGGATATGGACGTCCGCCCTGTCTAGCTTTTCGATATACATACTTTACATAAAATAACATTTTAAAATTATAAAGCTCTATTAATTTATTTACCGTTAGTATTTTTTATGTTAATAAGTTTTTGAAAAGTATTTTTAACGTATAAATGCTGTTAATGTATAATCAATATGAAACTTAAAGTGATAACTAAGAACGAAAATCTACATATTTGCCATGGTATTTATTCAGCTTAACGCTGTATCTACAAAAAGTATAGGATAATCAGGTGAAACCTAGTGTTAAGACACTCCGTTACACACTTTGCGCAAAATTTTTGAGGCATTGCATGTTGCTAAAAAATGAAAATATTAAATATTTCCTATGCTTGAGTAGAAATCGAATCCAGAGCCTGTCACGCTTACGCACGCTAGTGCCACTGCACCATGACAGTTTCTATAGTAAATAAATTGTGAAAAAGTATAGATCTAGAAACTAGCAGTTATTATTTCAAAACAAACATATTTAATAAATATTTGAAGAAGGTAAAGTAACAAATGGTGTGGAAACATCATCATTCACAACGAGCTTTCAGAAAAACCATTTCCTATTGTTTTGCTATGTTTTTTTCCAATAAGCTGGCTCGCTTCAATTAGTGCTGCGGTCTGTCAGACCGACGGTCATCTATCACCGTGTGTCGGTATGATCGACGTTGGTGAATTTCTATTGACGATTTTATCTTTATATCTTACTTTGTAAATTTTCTATGATTGAAGGATAGTGTTTTTGATTTATTATACGTTTTTGATTAGTTTTTTTTCCTGTTTCACGCTTTATCCCGTATACAGCAGATTAGGGAAGCTAGGAAGGGAACCAAGTGTTAAGACATTCCGATCCTAATTTTCAGTCGAATTCTGGAGACATTGCGTGTCGAGCGGTGGAACTCAACGCAGCGCTTTTTTGCAACACCATAGAGAAGAGAAGTATTTATATCTAATATAAATTTAAGATGTGAGAATATATTTATAGTTTGTAAACTTATTGAAATTTTATATTTTTAATCCATTTTCCACAGAGTCGCTACAAACAAGTTTATGAACTTGTAAAATCTCTTGTCCCTAAGAAAGTTTAGAACTTTTACAACGATAGCTTCCAGCGCTTAAAATTTAAAGAATGACTATTAATTAGTATATAAATTATGCTTCGAGCGCCTCTCGATCTAAGGTAATTTATGTGTGTCAGTGTCAGGGGCTGTGTTAAAAGCTGTAGTGACAATTTATTGTTCGGATATAAATGAATTGCGAAAATTATTAAATATTATTATTTTCTCAATTAAAATAAACCTAATAAAAATATAAACTCTTAATAATTTAAAGACAATATATCAATTTCCTGACAGTACTATAATTTTCCTCTTAACTCATCGAACATCTAGGCCATGGATGTACAGACCGCGGCCCGCCGGTCTAATACTGGTGGCCCGCAGACAGCAAAAATAATACTCTCGTACATTCGAAAATTTTATAATAAATTATTATCAATTCTTTACTGTATTTAATTACCTATACTTCTGGCAGCTGACCCGCCACCAGTTCATGGTTTTGCCCAAATAGCCCCTAATCTTAATAATTCTGTGCAACACTTATGTAGGCTGAAGAAGTCAGCTGTATTATTTGAAAAAATCTTACAAATAATCTCGTATATATGTCATGGATTTTGTGTGGATGGTTTATACATTTTTGCATTGAAGTATATTTTAAAACTAATTTACACGGGTACGGGTATTACGGGTAATTTAGTAGGTAAGCGCGTTGGAACAACAAACAATTAGTAAAATAGCTTAGTTAGTAATCATGTTGTAGAATCGATCACAATGCACAATGCACACGAGGCACAATGTGTGACTGTAAACCGACTGGTTTTGATTTTGGACTTGGCTTTCAATCCCCACTCGAGGAGAAGAAATATTTTAATGTATATTTCCATTTCTTCCCTTTGGTGTCGAGGCAAAACGCGCCGTTGAGTTCCGCCACTCACCAAGCAATTCCTCCAGAATTCGGTGGAAAGTGGGGAACAGAGAATCCCTGCCTTCCCTGCTGTGTATTTTTTTTGTAGAAATCAGAATAAGCCATCATGGCCTGTGATGGTGGTAAATGATCATTTTTATTGGTTTTGGTTTATCCATGTTTAAATATTACTTAAATTTAAAATAGAGGCTTCATTTGTTTTTGATTACACGGAAATATGAGAATGAGATGTCATTGGTTCTTACTCCAGAAAAATTGTAATGACACAAGACATTAATGCGCAACAACATAATATAATTCTAAATATTTAAATATACTATTGATATAAATGATTTATGTACACGGCGTTACACGGCTTCGCCACTTAACACCTAATGCAGAATCCGGCCGAAAATTGGGAACGCAAGTATCTTAAGACGAGGTTCCCAGGTTCCCTCTGCCTATCCTGCTATGTACGGGATACAGCGTGAAACTAATATTAAGTAAATTCGTAACACTCTAACGTGATAAACTCAGATTGTGTTAGAATGAATTTTGCGGTTCACTGGCTTGTTTGAACTGTCTAAAATAGAATTTGTAGGTGGAATCCCAACTGACTTCGTAACATTATGTTCATACATTGTAAATTTATATTTATTTGTAGGTACATAGACTACGTTAGAAAAAAAAGTTTTATTTTTTACTCGATAGTCCTAATATTAGTTATAATTTTCATTTATTGTTACGTTGTCGTGCTTCTATGTGTAGAAAATATAAACTGAAAACTTTTTTCTTTCCATTTTATTTACTTCATGTAGGACAAAAGACCCTAGTGTAAGACACTGCTCTCTCCACTTATTGCCAAATTCTGGGGACTTGGTGTGTCAATTAGGGGAACTTAACGCTAAACCTTATTTTTAAAATATAGGTAGGATAGATATATGTATCCTACCTATATTTTATATAATATCTAGATTGAAAACGGAGTAAATCTCGATGAACAGTTCCGCTATAGTTCGAACTAATTTGAACGGAGGCAGGCTAAACGCCGTGTCGGCAGCTCAAGCCAGAGGTGCTAAAGTTTTAATTAGTTACTAACTTTCAAAGGCGCATTAAGAGTTCCGCTTGCTTCGCTACGTCTTAACTAGTAAATATGTTAGATTCAAAGATGACTTATCTTGTAAGAATGGAATCTTAAATATATTGATATGGGCAATCTATGCTTTATAAATTGATTACTTATATTTTTTTCCGAGGCCGAAGCTGCAACTGCAGTACAAACGTACAAGTGCGCAACTTGTTGTAGGTTCAATTCCCACTGAGAAGAATGAAATATTTAATTTTTTTGCTCTGGAAAGTCAGATAGTGGGGATCAGAAGTGTCATTATAGAAACGCAGTGTCTTACTTAACACTAGGTCCCCAAGTTCTCACTGAAATCTTTTTGAAATTCTTGAAATGAAAATATCTTAAATCTATGTCCCACGTCGTCTCATTGAGGAATAGTGTCAAAAAGGCAAAATTGATATTTAAAAAGACATTTAGTCTAATCTTTATACAGATTATATATATATATATATATATATATATATATATATATATATATAGATTACTTTTCATGTCTTGTATAAAACTGTAATTTAAAAAATATAAACGTAATACAACGACATCCCTATTTTTAATAGGGAACGGGGTGTCTTAACACTAGGATGCCTATGCCTACCCTGCTCTGTGCGGGATACAGCGTGAAGCCGGTCATAATAATATAACGATGGAATTTTGTACGTACATTGAGATATTTGTGTATTACCATGAAAACGAAAATATTGAATTGATTTTAGATTTATATGAAGTCGTATTCGTAAAACGAATTTTAAGAGTCATCGAAAATATACACGAGCTTTTATAAAAGGCTAGTGGAAT
>DWGR01005528.1:0-10310 GCA_018247715.1 Heliconius burneyi
CCTGGTCACGGGCTAGAAGCCCACCCAAGGACGCACACATCGTCATGTGTGCCGCAAGAAAACCTAGGCAAGAGGGTCAACCCCTGTCTCCGTTGCCCGGCCGAAGCAGCCGGATGAATGAATACAAAAAAAAATAGACTTTACTTTTAAATTCGTTGCCTAAATGGCGATATCTCTTACATTTATTTGGAAAGTGAAGAAACAATATATTTTATATCAGTCAGATATATCATGTGTCATATTAAACTTATTAAAAGAGGGTTCAAATTTAATACGATTTTTTTTTGAATTGTACCCCTTATCCCTCATAGTAAAGGGAGACGAGAAGATTTATTGTCAAAAGAAACCATTTTTCATATGAATCTGAGACTTATTAGTCTAAGATTAGAAGACTTAGATAATTTAGGATGTTCAATGATGGAACTTAACGCCGCGCTTTATCGTACTGGAATGGGGATACGAATAATTATGCCCACTAGTAACTACTGCGTTTGTAAACAGACATTATATAGCTTTATGATAATAATAATAAAAATAAACGAAAATTATCTCTAAATTAACCTTTAATTACTGACTTAATAATGTCACTAACGCCAGCAATTAACAGTGTGTTTTGTATTTATCCAGACTGATGGGCAGATTAGCGATACAGATTACTTGGTGACCTGGCAAGGCTTAGAGGACGCTAAGGAGCGGAACCTCACGCGATCGATTGGCGTTTCAAATTTCAACCTCACGCAAATGCAAAGGTTGTGGGATAACGCTAGGATAGTACCAGCTGCTTTACAAATTGAGGTAATAATAAACGGTGAATTTTCATTTTATTTTGCGCGGGAGTATTTTTGTGTTTATTATATTTTTTACGATATTTAATCATATTAGGCAAAACGTGGCGTTGAGCTCTGCGACTCAACACGCAATGCCTGCAGATTTCGGCAGAAAGTGGGGAACGGAGAGTCTGAAGCTGATTTTTTTAATTATATTAGGGGATAGATCGTTATCACATCCTTGTAACGTTGTGAATGGATGATATGTAACTACTGGAACGTGTACTTGTATAAGATTTAAAATATATAGTTATTTAAAAAGTACAAAGAAAAAATAAAAAAGAATTGCTAACAAAAATAAAAGATTTTTTTTACATTTATCTTTCCAATTCATAATATTTCATCTAAGCTATTGCTCCTCGGAATGCACCTATGAATTGAAATATAAGAATGACACTTTAAATTATATATTTTTGTAGCTTCCTACCACCAGTACAAGATCAAAACAAGATGTCTAAACAAGATCTCTCTGTCTACCCGGAAAAGAGATGTAGACACTTGTGTAGACACTTCTTTCTCCACTATCAGTTCCAATTCGAGACTTTAAGTGTTGAGCTACTCAAGTGTAGATCAATGTGAAAGCCATAGCTTTTACAGTCAAACTTTCACCCACTGAGTCCCAATAGCCTCTAACTCTCCCTTGACCCATTCTCGACCACTCGTATATATGAATATATTGTAAAATATGTATAAATTTATTCTAGGTTAATCCTACAATTACAAACCATCAATTGGTGAACTGGTGTAAAAACCACAACGTTGTTGTTATGGCGTATTCCCCCTTTGGAGTGATATTAGGACGTAAAAATGATGCTCCGCCACCTAGAGCTGATCTCCCCACTCTAATTAAATTAGTTTATAAATATCAAAAGACTGTGCCACAGTAGTAGTATTTGGTAAGTATTAGGTTTACTTAAAAAAAAAACTGATAAATAATGTTTTTTAAACGGCGGTGCATTTATGTTGTAAATACCAAAATTGCATATGTATGTCTCTGTTATGAGATTATTCGAGACATAGTGGCTTATAGTGATACTGCCAAGATATTAAATCAAAGGAAATATCCCTAAAACTAAAAATAAATTAGTGGAACATTTTTTTTGCAGTTTCACGTTGTATTCCACATGTGGGCAAGGGGAGCCTAATGTTAAGACACTACGCACTCCACTGTCCATAGCATTTTAGAGAATTTACTTGTTGAGTGGCAGAAATCAACGCCGCGTATTACCTCGTCACCAGAGTAAAGAAATTATTAAATTAAATATTTCATTTCCTCGAATGGGAGTCGAATCCACAACCGTCGCGTTTATAGTCGCACGCTTGTGACGAGTTGCCTCAAAAATCCGGCGGAAAATGGACACCGGGAGTGTCTTAATGGGGTCTTAAAACTAGATTCTCCGTCTTTCTCTTCTCAACGGGATATACCGTGAACCTAAATAAAAAATTATTTAAACTTATATTTCAGCTGGATCGTAACTTAGTTGCCATACTACGGTCTACTAACAAGGAGCGAATCAAGCAGAACATCGATATTATGGACTTTTCACTTACACCCGAGGAAGTTGAGGAGCTATCGAGATTTAACAGCAATTACCGACTGAGAACACCCGCTAAGTGGTACCGCCACCCCCATTTTCCGTACGAGAAAAAGAATCTTACCACTGCAGAAATAGAGTACATAATAGCTCACAGCAAAGAAGATTAAAAGAGGCGAAATGTTTAGAAGCCCTCTTTCAAATTTTCAAGAATATGACGGATAAAAAGATTTTTCGGCTGATGGATTAACTGCAAAGATCCATTAAGAATGATTTGTTATTCAAAATTGGATGCGGCAAAGTTTCAATTATTATTAAATAATTAAAATAACAGTAATTGCGTTTGTTTTTTTAATAATTGCGGCATCATTTCAATAATTGCGTTTGTTTTTTCAGTTACTACACAAGTTAACTGTATTAATTACTGTATCTAATTACTAATTGTTTTGTCAACTGCGCTTTTGTAAAGATTTAAAAATTTATATGCTTATAAAATAAAAACTTTTTTTTCTTTATGATACTTGCGATGTGTATAATTCGGTATTCTATACAATACCTTTGCAATTTATAAGTAATGAATTAAATATATTTTTTTACTTCCTTGCATTTCATGCAAAGTACCATTAAAAATGGTACTTTCATAATAATGTACATCACAGCTACAAAGTTAACGGATATTAAGTGAAAATTAGGTTAGTTATTTTTAAATTTAAAAATTTCGAACCTATTTTCACTTGCAGGAATAGAGATCTAGATATATTCATTTTGCACATTGTCTATGGTACAGCAGTTATTCTATACAATCTCTACAAATTTTATTCATTACCTGGATAAGTAAAGGATAGCAATATTCAGCGCTCGTTAGGACGCTCCAGGTTTTCTGAGGTATTGAATAGAATATCTGGATTATACAGATCGCCGGTAACATAAACATAATATATTTAAAGTGGAGATTAATTTATAGTAGATAATGTTAAATAGTATAACATTAAGAGTCAGTTTCACCAGTTAAGAATAAAGTTTCAGATAGTAATCTAATAATTAATGCTATCTCACAGACAGAGCATGAAAATACTAAATAACTGTTTCTTATATTTTCAAGAATATATTTTTTTATTAATAAGCGATAACATTAGGTTTGTTTTTATTCATTAGGATGTAACGATTTGTTACATCTTAAATTATAAATAAGTATGTAAAAATAAAATGCATGTGTCAAATATTTATCTACCAGATATTGCTATTCAAAACCTGTAAAACTAAAAATTATAGCTTGTCTGGCAGATAAGACTGTCCAGGACTTTATCAGCTAGTGATAAAACTGGCCTTACGTAGTTTTTATAGTATTTCAAGAAGTCTTTGCATTTAATTTCAATGTCATACTATACCTAGTATGCGTAACGAATACATAAAATTATTCTTTTAAATCGTTGTTCCCGGTCTGTTAGATAGCTTCATATGACAACCTTGTCTCTAGCCCCGGGCGACAGTGAACGCGAATCGTGGCTTGGTGAAATTATAATAATTCAAGATATTTTATCCTCGAATAATTCAATTTTATGAAAAAAATATGTTACATTTTTGACAGACGCTCTTGAGCATTTTGTGTAAAAGGAACGTATAATTTCTATACTATTATTGGAAATCGATAAACCATATATACCAATTGATGCTTTAAATAAAGAAGTGTTTAGTCACTCCAATGTTACATTTTACATTTTCCAATTTTTTGCAAGCAAAACTATAGGTAATAAATGAATATTTTGTTTTCATTTTTATTTTTTGTGATCTGTTTCTTACTTACCTTTAAGTTTCCACTTTAAAAGACAAAAATGTCTACATTAGTGAATGTTCATCCAATACACACTTTTCTTTAAAACCGGGCCTATTTTCCTATACAAAATTAAGTAACTGTAACATAAATATTCTGTATATTATTTATAGAAGTTTTTTAGTAATTTGCTATATCCTTGACTAAATTTGAAGAGTTTTTTTTTTTAAATTTGTTAAAATTATTTCTATATCTGAATTAAGTTTAAATAAGCAAATTATACAGGATGTAACTCGATCGTATGATCAAAGATTGTTTATGGTTGAGGAGACCTCCTTAGTACTTACTTATTTTACCCCCATATATGTGTAGCGAGTTTCAGCGTTTCAGCAGTTATTCGGAAATTTGGTTTTTGCTGGAAAAAATCGGATTCTTGTAGAAAATTGGCAATTGGACCCACCCATAGAAAGACCACATTTGATCCATCGATCCAGTTAAAGTATAATAGATTTTGAAATTAAAATTTATTATAATTTATTCTTTGATTAAACCTAAAAGAATAACTAAAATGTATTATCATAATAAAAATCAAACACATAAATTGTAGAATACGGAAAAAATATGGTTAAAGTTATTAAGTAAACCAAACAAAGTATATTTCAAAAATAAAATCTCCAGATCAATTCATCCATTCGAATCAGGCGGAGTCGCCTACAATTTACATTCAGCTGTAAGCACAATTTGCAATCAGCTGAGCCTGTCGGGCCCACTGGAGTGAATTATCATAACAATATTCAATCTAAGGATTTTTGCTTCATTACACTTTCGATTTCATTATTCCATATACTTAGATTGCGAAGGTCTTTGTTGAATATTGAGTGGCATTTTGTTAATATAATACTGTTCTATGTATTATCCAATTATGTTGGAATGAAGGTTTTTAATGGAACGTTCAATCAAAAAAAAATCTTTAGACTTATAACATTGTTGTAGGCTTTATAAGTAAACCAATTTTTTATGCTGAGGGAATCTGAGACAGTTTGTTCCCTTTAACACAGTTTCGTTTCCCACCCGCCGCAATCTGTTGCTGTTAAGTGGTGGTTCGTAATGCCTCGGTTTGCCTCGTTAGCAGAGCGTGGATACAAAAAATACAGTCAAATTGATAACCTCCTTCTTTTTGAAGTCGGCTAAAAAGTATTTCATTTCTTCGAAAAGAAATCGAACCCTAAAACCTGATGCGTTTACAATCGCACACTAAAAAAAAACATTTTGAATTGCGCGAGAATTATCCTAAATCAATTACGCAGTAAGCCGTTTATTAACTATTATCACTTATCAGACAATTCCAGCTAAGAGCACTGAGCACGCCTAATAACTATTATTGTAGCTCCACTTGGTTTGTATTACGACGGGACTCGGATGGATATTGCAGACGATTGTGTTTGAAGTCATCATCTAAGTGTTACTTTGTTATAAATCTACATACCATCAGCTTCACGCTGTATCACGCATAAAGCAGAGTATTTATGGGGCACCAGCCTTCCGTCAAATTTTGAAAGCGTTGTATATCGCCGCGTTGCGTTGTATTGTTGCCAGAACAATGAAATGAAAATATTAATAAGTAATAACTTATTCCTCCGACTGGGGATCGGACCTATTATCGTTGCGTTGTATTTACACGCTTGTACCAGCTTCAGCTTCGCGCTGTATCCCGCATAGAGCAGAGTAGGCAAAAGAACCTCGTGCTACGTAAATTTGGCGGAAAATGGGGGATAGATACTCCATTTCCCACATTCTGAAAGCAGTTCTGAAGGTTATGTGTTAAGAGGCGGAACTCAACGCCGCGCTTTGCCTCTACACTAGTCGATTTTGCAGCGCACTGTGCTCCTGCGCCACGACTGGCCTACTTTGTTATACTATATCAACTTGATTACAATAAGTAGTTTGTTTGTTCACATTTTTTATAGACACATTTTTAATAAAATATACAAGATAACCAAACTTGCAAAACAGCCAGGCAACTACGAGTATAAATTAAAGTAAGATTAGTGTAAAATAAAATTATGAAAACAGGACTTTTAGTCACTAAAATTTCAAAAAGGTAAAATAAGTCACTTAAACGGTAAAGCAGTTGGTGCCGACAGAAAAAGAAAATATATTAAGTAAAGTAAAAGGAGTATTTAAAAAATCTTGCTTATATTTTCATACAAACTTTAACTTTTCTACCATTCACAGGAACAAAATATGCTCGCAGTAAGTTCTTACGGCTGCTTCTTAATAAAATATGGCGAGCCTTCGTCTCGTTACCGGAGTGAGAAAATGAAAGAAAATTAATATTAATGTTGGACAACTAAGTCTTGGGTAATCGAACCCACAG
Source organism: Heliconius burneyi (assembly GCA_018247715.1). Lineage (NCBI taxonomy): Eukaryota > Metazoa > Arthropoda > Insecta > Lepidoptera > Nymphalidae > Heliconius > Heliconius burneyi. The sequence goes on from DWGR01005528.1 coordinate 6,511, forward strand.
CCATCGCGCTTACAGTGACACACTGTGTGCCACTGTACCATGACGACGGCCTCTAGCATATACATAATATATAAAACATATAAATCACTATTTACGTAACTTTACGCATGTCACATTCTGCGCGATAATTGAGGAAATTCTAGTGGCAACACTCTCCGCTCTACATTTCCTGCTCATTTTAGAGGACCTCAACTACGACATTTTTACTAACTATTCAACTTTTATTATTTTTTTCTACATATAAAATAAGATTTACATAAAAAAAGTTACATATATATTACACCTGACAATACTATAAGGCATTTTCACCTCGAGAAGTCGATATTTTGCGGTTACGCACATTACTACCAGCCGGCACTTCCAATACAAGCAATTTATTATAGCTCTCTCGCATTGGCACCGTCTTCGAAGATATTGGGGAAAGGTAATAACGGGAGGCGGGAGGGACATCAGTCCTCCTGTAAATTGTTGTACTTGTTTGACCTTCAATTTTCTTTTAGGTTTTTTTAGATATATATAAAGTAAATAAATCAGCTTCACGGTGTATCCCGCAAACAGCAGGGTAGGCAGAGTAACCTAGTATTAAGACACTCCGTTCCCCACTTTCTGCCGAATACTGGAGGCATTGCTTGTTAAGTGACAGAACTCAAAGCCGCGCTTTGCCTCCTATACAAGAGCGAAGATATGGAAATATAAAGGTAAATACGTACTTCATTTCCTCGAGTGGGGATCGAACCCACAACCGTCGCGTTACAATCACATCCTTGTGCCGTTGCGCGACGACGGCGGCTTATATAACTAAAAATTTTGTATTTCATTTATAGCATTTATAGAATTTGCTTTTTGCTTTTATTTGGGCTATTTTATATCCACAATAGAGTGAAAGTTCATGACATTTTCAAAGTTAATTAATAAATATGTTTGGTTTTTTTTCAACGAAATATATTATATTTTTAGGAATATTTAATAGATAATATGTTTTTATTCAAATTTTATTATATATTTATCTCCATAAATTGCTGGAAAGACAGTTATGAAACGAAAGACTTTCAAAAGTCACAGTACAGAATTGATTTGAATTCTTTTCCACGTAGGTAAATCTTCGTGCTTGCAAGACGTGACGTGACTTTTTCCTTGAGAAGCACAATTTTTAGTTATTATATGTAAATATATATATTTTTTATATAAACTATTAAACGAATTATTAAACACAATATTATTAATAATCAAAATTAAAAAAATACAAGAAAAAGCTATAAGCCATGGCTGGCTTTACCTGGTGGGTAAACACGACAGGTTGTAGGTTCGATTCCCACTCGAGGAAATTGAAAATGTTATATTTCGATTTTCTTAGATCTGGTGTCGAAGCAAAGACCGACGTCGCGTTCCCACAACGCCTTCAGAATTCGGCGGAAAATGGCGAACGAAGTTTTAACAAAAGGTGTCCCCTTGCCTACCCCGCTGTATGCGTGATACTGCGTGACGCTAAAAATAAATAAATATATTAATCTTATTCTTTTACTTATTTATTATATAATTAATTTCAGTCAGCATCTTGATTATTAAATAGTGTGCTGCTATTTTATCCCCCGAGGGTCTTATTAGAGTCTTGTAGCCTTTTTAATCTCTCCAGTATTATGTAATTGAATTCTTTCAACCACCAGTATAAAGGAAATACCGCTTTTATATCAGCTCTGAGGCTCAGATGATCTAATTAGTTTCAACAAGCTTTGTGAGCTTTTCTCTGTCATATATAAAACTTACCTTAATTATTATAGTATGTTTGCAACAAAGGAAAACACTGGACTGGACTGAATTCATAAATGCTTGGTGAGTGGATCATAGTTATGGGATTAGTGTGTTTGGATTTTAAAATTATATATAAAAATTAGATATTATGTAGGGCATAATCGTTGTGTTTTTTTGGGGAAGGCGGAGAGAACTTAGTATGACAAAAGTGGATGGAAGTAAAACAAGCGTTATGCAACTATGTTTATATTCCCGACGTTAACAAAATTGTGAACGACGTACAATCGATGTCTGCTATTTTATACTCTTTTTAAAATACAACTACCCACTTTTACAATTTATATTGAAACACGTTCGATTACTCGTATCAAATAATTATACTTAAAAGTACTATATTTATATGCTAATACAATATTATTATTAATTATATTTTATTAAATTATTATGTATATATTATAATGACCATCATAAATTATTATTGTTAATTATTAAATTCTATCATATTGAAATACAAGACAGAACATATATTTAATAGCGGGTGGTATAATGCGTGGTATTATATTGTCTGTTATATTAGTGTTAAGATACTGCGGTATGCTGTACGCCTTTATAAGACACACTGAAAGTTGAGTTGCGAAACTCAACGCCACACTTGTCCTAACAGAGCAAGAAAGTGAAAATTTGTATCTTCGAGTGGAGAACGAATCCCATAACCAAGACATTTGTAGTTAGAAGCTCAATCAGATCACATTGACCTCAGTATATATATGTAATGGTGTATTTGCATATATACATTTATAAACTGTAAACGCGACAGGTTATAGGTTCAATTCCCAATCGAAGAAATTAAATATTTATCATTTTCGTTTCCTCGCTCTGCTAATGAGACAATATGCGGCGTTGAGTTCTGCTACAGAACACGCTACACCTTAAGAATTCAACAAAAAGTGTTTTAGCACTAGTTCAGGTTCCTTCTGCGTACTTATCTACATGTGACGTTCAATGTGAAGTTTAAAAATATATATTTTAACATAGATATAATATACGTAAAAATGTACATTTCATCTTGGAGGTTTTATATTCGCTTTAAACGGACTCGATATTTTTTCACTCTGAAAATGTCTTAGAAGCTCCTTCTTCTAGGACTGGATATGAATAAAACATGTTTTAAAGTCGTGTTCCAGAATGTAAGATACCTTTGTGACATGCGCTTGTCTTTGCCCCGCGGCGACTGCAAATGTTCTATCGCTTTACACTTGAATATTAACTTTTTTAAAATAATCTCTATCGAATCGTGACAAGAATGAATATTTTACTTATTTTTCCCTTTTTTATATCCGTATAGTAAATTATACATACAATTTAGTCCGTTATGGTATTATTCTACAATCAATACAATCTTGCCAAAGATTGTTCTTGCCAAAGAGAAATCTTTGGCAAGAACAAAGGCCGGCGGGCGTTGAGTTTCGCCGTTTAACACGCAATGTCTCAAATCGGGGCAGGAATTGGAGATCGAAGTACCTTGGTAGATCTCTGTCTCGCCGGGTATTAAGAAAATTTATATTTATTTTGTCTTTAATATTTTTTTTATTTATGTTTTTATGGATGTTTTAAAGGAAAGAGAAAGGGCCATAGCATTTGGTCATCTTTTGACAATTGAATCACGTTCCCCACGAAATGTTATTTCGTGTTAAAATACCTTCAATATAATTTTATATTTTTTAAGTTGAGACGAAACAATAATGTCAAATTTAGTAAAAAATAAAGGAGACCATAAAATATTATTTTATTATAAAAAGAAATTCTACTAAAAATTAATGATAACAATAAAAATATTTTTTTCCCACCCACATGCAGCAGGGTAGACATTCTGTAAGCATTGCAAATTGAGTGGCAGAATTCAACATCATAGCAAAAAAATGAAAATATTATGTATTTGAGGCTGTCGTGGCGCAGCGGCACATGGGTGTGACTGTAACGCGACGGTTGTGGGTTCGATCCCCACTCGAGGAAGTGAAATATTTATTTACATTTATATTTTCATTTTCTTC